>PQWD01004586.1:37734-87119 GCA_019425675.1 Leucinodes orbonalis
TATAAATATTCGTCAATAGTGTACCCTTTTAGAAAGGTGGTTTTTTATTCTAGCTTTAAACATGTGTAAAGGTAACTCGACAATATTGTTGTCTGTGTAGATTCGATGTGTAGTTACTTTTTTAAAAATGGGTTTTACATATATCATGTCTCATTTATATACTACTAATGGTTTTTACATAGCTGTCATATGTCTCATTATATAATACTATGTATTTCGTCTTAATTACATTTTTTACATAGAACACAATGCGAGCACACTAAGACCAAATGTTATCGGCTAAAAACTCGTTTGTACCAGGAGTCCATAAACTACCAAGAAGTTTTTTGCTACAACTGTACACTGATTTTCTCAATATAGGCTTAGCCTTCTAGTCATTCTCTCTTATTAGATGACTAGCTTTTGCCCGCGGCTTCACTCGCATTAAATTCGGGATAACACGGTACTTTCATTTATCACTATACATAGGATTTCCCCTCCCTCCAACTTAAAGGTTTCGGGTCAATAACAGATTTTTTTAGCAAAATATATGTTATAGTGAGCTAACCTTAAAAGATAGACATATGCTGTCGCGGACTTTTTTGTAGACCATTAAAAGCAGAACAATACTCTCATACATGACTTTTGTGTAACTTTAAGCGTTTACGCACCGTACGCAGCGGAAGCTCCAAGTATGAAAAATACCCCGATTTTGAAACATTCTTCATTGCTGCTCCGCTTTTATTACTCGTAGCGTGATATATATATAGCCTTCCTCGATAAATAAGCTATCTAACACTGGAAGAATTTTTCAAATCGAACCAGTAGTTCCTGAGATTAGCGCGTTCAAACAAACAAACTCTTCAGCTTTATATATTAGTATAGATGATGATGTTCATATGTTTACAGGCATACTCGAAAAAAGGCGTGAAACATATGATCCTGGTGCCGATAGCGTTTGTCAACGAACACATCGAAACTCTTCACGAGCTGGACATTGAGTACTGCGATGAGATTGCCAAAGAAGTAAGTACTAGGGTAATACACGCCTATATATCTGATTCTTGCTGGATTTTTGCTCAGCGGAGAACTACCGTCCGAACCAGTGGTAGCTTCATTTGACATTCATAAGTCGACCCATTTGGTGTAGCGGTTGAGACGTCGGCTGCAACATCAAGGGTTCCGGGTTGGATTTCCGGACAGTACGAACATTTGTGTGCATGAACATGTCTGTTTATAATGGTCTGGGTGTTTTCTATGTATGATATGTATGTATTTATAAAAAAAAAGTATATAAGTAAGTTTATCCGTTGTTTCTCTCTTCAACCTATAGCAGTCCACTGGACACAGGTCTCCCTCATTTTGCGCTAGATATCCGTTGTTCAGTACCCATAATACAGGCTTCACGCTTAGCTTGGGGCTAGATGGCGCTGTGTGAATGTCAGTGGATATTTATTTATTTATATCTTGACAACCCATTTGGTGTAGCGGTTGAGACGTCGACCACCAAGGGTTCCGGGTTCGATTTCCGGACAGTACAAACATTAGTGTGCATGAACATGTCTGTAATGGTCTGGGTGTTTTCTATGTATAATATGTATGTATATACAAAAAATATATAAGTATATTTATCAGTTTTAGTACCCCAACTACAAGCTGTCGCTTAAAATGGGGCTAGATGGCGCTGTGTGAAATCCATGGATAAGTATTAAGTATTTGTTTGAAATTCGCAGGCCGGTGTCATCCAAATCGAGAGAGCTGCAGCACCAAACGACCACCCGACTTTCATAGCGGCTTTAGCTGATATAATTGCCAACCATTTGAAGAATGGCCCGGCAATCAATAAGCAATTCTTGACAAGGTAATCTATCATCATCATCATCAGCTCATTAAACGTCCCCACCGAGGGGCACGAGCCTACCCGTATACGGTGATTAGGCCTTAGTCGTCCACGCAGGCCCAGTGCGGATTGGACGACTTCACACACAACCTTCGAATCTCTTCGCAGGCTTGCATGAAGGTTTCCTCACGATGTTTTCCTTCACCGTAAGAGCGTCGGATAACGTACATATATTTTCGAAAATTCGAAAATACATTGGTACGTGTCGGGATTTGAACCTCAGCCCTCCGGTAGGAAGGCGACAGTCCACACCATTGAGCCACCGACGCTCTAATGGTACTCTATACTAATGTTATAAAGCTTAAGAATTTGTTTGTTATTATTAAATCTTTAACTTAAAATACATTTAATAATAGATCAAATTTTAGTGTTACAATGTGAGTGTTTCCCACGTACAATTCAAATGTCTAGAGAGATATTAGAGACACCACTCTTCAATTGATTACGGATGGGTAGCGTTGGTCTTTTCGGTTGAATTTTATCATCTATAGGCAGACATTTGACCGCCATGTCACCTGATGGTAAGTGATGATGCGGCCGAGGATGGATCGTGCCTGCCTAGCAACAACCTATTAACTGTTGCCTTGAAGACGGCCAGGTTGTAATGGTCGGGGAACACATAAGAAGGCAAAGTGTTTCATTCCTTTGCGGTGCCCATTAGGATCGAGTTTAGTTTATTAAGTTTCTTTACCGTCTAACAGTATGTTTGTTTGAACGCCCTAATCTCAGGAACTACTCCGAATTTCATTGTTAGGTAGCCCCTTTATCAAGGAAGGCTATAGGTTATATATCATTAAACTAAAAACATAAGCGGAACAGCAAGGAACAATGTTCTAAATTAGGACAATTTTGTACGTATTGAGGGCTTTCGCTGCGTACATAGAGTAAGTGGTTAAAGTTTCGCAAAAGTTATGTATGATAATATTGATGGTTGAAGAGCTAATCTCTCTTCAGATCCTTGCTGGATTCTTCTCAGTAGAAAACGACCGTCCGAACCGGTGGTAGCTTCACTTGACATTCATAAGTGTTCTTTAAGAACCTAAACTGAATAAAATATCTGTACATTAAAATCATTGTTTAAAAAAGGCTGTACTGTTGAGTTTTCTTGGGTGCTTCTTTCTCAACAGGCCAAAACGCCGAAGCGCTTTTTGCCAAGTATCAAAATTCATTATTGTGCTTCACTTTGGTACTTTAAATGTATTTTTTGTATTCTTTTTGACGTTCATAAGTGCTTTTTGTAAGCCTTATCTAAATAAATTAATTTAGACTTTGACTTAAACATTTTCATTTTTATTTATTTAATAGGGTACACTAACAACAACACAAAAATCATTAAAAGTACACTTGTTGTGTACTTAGACTAGTATGTATGTCAATAACATGTAAATATTAATTTTAATTTCATTTCATTGATCTATCAAGAGCATTTGATATCCGTATTCATAAATTAGTTCTTGCAAAAGTGATTTTTTTGGTCTCAGGGGTTATACATTATAATAGATAGAATCCTATTTGTGAAGGCGCCACCAAAAAGTAGTCAAAAGTAATAGGAGTGTAATAAGGAAATTTTGTATCAGAATCTAGACTAGAGACTGCTCAGAGAGTGTACTACAAGGATGCTAGGTAGGACCGGTTTTATTTTAGCTCTAACTTAATAATAATTTAATACAGATAAAACATCGGTGTGAATTGCTGACAACTTGGCGCTAGTTTTTACTCTATGTTATAATAATAATGTTTATTTCTCACCATAATCATACAACTTTGTACCAATGAATTTTTTTTTAAACCAATAAAAAAATGATTGAATCTTTATAAACAATTATTTTAATAAGTGTAGGAAAACATCGTGAGAAAACCAAATGTACGCCTGCCTACAAATAAATTCAAAGGTTGTGCGTTAAGTTGGCCAATCCGCACTGAGCTCGCGTTGATGACTACGGCCTATACACCCTTTACGGCTACCTTGGGCTCATGCCCCTCGGTGGAGGCGTTCAATGAGCTGATTATGATGTTCATATACTCAGTTAATAAGAAGTGTACAACTTTTACACCGCGTTTTAGGATATTTTTTATGAGTTAATTTTTAAAACAATATTTTTTTCGTAATAAATGAAATAAAATACGCGTTTTTTATGAGCGTCAATTTTGGTAATGAGGTCAGTTGTTTTTTTGGAAATCTGTGAGTGCTTATTAACTTTTGGAGTTCATATTTTCAATGTTTGGTCCTACAGGTTATTTGTGACAAAAATGTTTCTAATCACTTATATTTATAATTAATATTTATGATGTGTGGTCCTACATGTTTTGTAGGTCCACTTATAAACAAATTATTTATATTTCACAGGTGTCCGCACTGTGTGAGCGCAAGATGTGAGATGTCGAAGAATTTCTTCAAGAAAATGTGTGTGGACAAAGAATTAGACCGGTCTAGGGTCACAGCATAGATGGTTTGAATCGAGAAACATCACTGACAAATGAAGATGGAAGATGTTTAGGAATATTATTAATTTTGTAATGGACTGAAGCTTATTCATTTTAGGTTTACGAAATACACTTTTCAAATTATAATTAAAAAAATATTAAATTTAAATTACAAAGAGCACAGCATAAAGAAAATACGGTGATCCGTGTGGTGTAATGGCTGAGATATCGGTTTCTGCACCAAGGGTTCGATCCTCGGGCAGTACAAACATTTGTGTGCATGAACGTGTCTGTTTGTATTGGTCTGGGTGTAACCTTAACGCGTCATAGCAAGAGTACACGGCTACGTCATTATGACATGTAGCGGTCAACGTGAATATGAATGGAAATTCTGCTCAACTGACGCGATGGGCAGACTTTTGCCGCGGACACTTTTTGAGTGAGATTGTGCATGTAAGTAGTTTATTGTTTATCTAAGGTTGTATTAAAATAGGTTTCGATTACTATTTTTATCTTGTATCTATATGTATCATCATCATCAGCTCATTAAATGTCCCCACCGAGGGGCACGAGCCTACCCGTATAGGGTGATTAGGCCTTAGTCGTCCACGCGGGCCCAGTGCGGATTGGACGACTTCACACACAGCCTTCGAATCTCTTCGCAGGCGTGCATGAAGGTTTCCTCACGATGTTTTCCTTCACCGTAAGAGCGTCGGATAACGTACATATACTTTTCGAAAATTCGAAATACATTGGTACGTGTCGGGATTTGAACCTCAGCCCTCCCGGTAGGAAGGCGACAGTCCACACCACTGAGCCACCGACGCTCTTGCTATATGTATGTTGTAATGAAAATGCCTTAAGAAACGGTGATTAAACAATAGATTGTAGAGTTAAGTTCGATAACAAATATTCGTTGTTGAAAAATTTCATCAAATTTATTTAATATTTTATTTCAAATCATTAAAATTTACTCCAAATCGTCTTTTTTGGTTTCACTCTATTTTTAAAAGGCTAAATTTTCTTAAGAATATAAAGTGTACCATATTGAAGGAAAACATTTTGAGAAAATCTGCGCACTGTTATAACTATATATAATATGGACTTATTGCTGATAAATACAAATATTCATTCTTGTACTTTTCCATACATTTATTTGCAAGTAAGCATTTTGCTCTTCATTAATTCATTTTACTTCAACCTCAGTTAGATTCTGGAACTCGCGGAAAGCGGTTAACTCTCGCTGTGAGAAATAGGGAAGTCAGTTAGGGAAAGTTAATTGTATTTTTGACAATAAACTTAGTGTTGGAAAATATTAGTTTTTTTTTAAAAAGCCAATCAGTGCCGGTCTCCTAACAGCACGTCTACGAAGAAATTCAAAGGTTGTGTGTGAAGTGTTACTAGGTGGTAGACTCAATACTAAGTCGTCTAGGTAGGTACCACCGCAGTGCCAGATATCGTCCCGTGAAACAGGAGTGTTATGCACTTTTGTGTTTCGGGATGAGGATACTGTAGCTAGTGAAATTACCGGGTATAAGAGACCTAACATCTGTTGTCTCTTTTGACGGGCGCAGTGCGGCATTGACGGAGAATAATTAACTGTCTATCAGATGTTGGTCTCCTTCAATGCCGTTCTGTCATGGTCAGGCGTATCCCTCACCATCAGGTGAGCGTCTTGACCGTCCTGTACACTTTAACATTTTAAAAAAACCGCTAATCTGCACTGGCCCCACGTGGACGACTAAGGCCTATACACCCGCCACGGATAGGCTCGTGCCCCTCGGTGGGGACGTTTAATGAGCTGATGATGATTATGACCTGATAATTTGTGTAAGTCAATACATTAAAATATGTTACATAAGTTTAAACTGCTCAAATGAAAAGGAAAAGTTTGTTAAAATATATATATTTAAGATTTTTAATGTTAAATGTGTTCTCATAGTTCATACATTTCTATTTATAAATTATTTGTATTTGATATATTAAAGCAGCTATATGAGAAAATAATATAATGTGTTAAGGGTGCATAGTTCTTTTATTGTAGGTTTTCTGTTTTAATACAATGTACAAGTTTACAGCATTACCAGTGTTGCCATTATTAAAAAACCAATAGTCTTAAAAAGTGTACAGGGAAAAGTAAAACTACCCTAATGCTTGTTTTGTGTTAAACAATGTATTTTATTCCTTTTACAGTTAGTAGGTAAAAGAATGCATTTTGCACAGTGCATTTAAATAAAGGTCTAGCTAGACAGATAGATACAAGACAATCATAAAAGGGTTCCTTATTTTTTTTCTTGTATGGTATTCTAAAATATAACTATACAGGTAGAATCTAAATCAATGGACATATTTTAATTCTGACTTATTTTCAGTGGCGTGCACTTCATATATTCAAATAAGCAGTGCATACCCTGTGCGTCCAGACAACCCGGAACATCGCCAACATATTAAATGATTTATTTATTAAGGAAACAAACAGCTTTCTTACAATTCATAGGTACAAAATATTTCATATGGTAACACATTAGCCTTCTTAAAGTTTCCAAAGACGAATTGTACATGTAATACGCTTAAGATATACTGGAGACAGGTGCTAAACAAAAAGTTATGATAACAACAAAAAATATTTGAAAACAACACAAAAAATATAATGATTATTATTCTACAAGCCTGATGAAACGGCGGAAACGAGCTATCTTCTCATTGAAGATATCAACATGAGAATATGTTACATTATATTTATTAGTGGCTCTTACAATGAAACTATTCTGCCTATAATTTCTTTTACAAAGATGAGTTGTGAATGTTTTTTTATTACGCGCGCTTACCCGAGAACATTTGAAAGTCAGCTTACCGAGTAAACAGGGACTGTCCACCATATTATTAATTATTTTATATAAAATTAGTTGGTCTTTATGCTCTCGACGGCTCTCCAAGGAACAAACATTGTTATAACCATTTTGTTTAAACTTATATTTGATGATATTTTATGATTTCCACTTAATTGAAAAGTTGCGTATATAGATGTTATTGACAAGCATTTGCTCAGATATTAATGAAGCGGTTGTTGTTGACAAATTATTGGTTACTTTTACTGTACTGAAATTAATGACATTTTTAAAGTTCCTATTTATTTGGTCACCTTGTCTGCTCATATATATCTGATGGCGACTGTATCTATAAAAGAATGTATAAAGTATTATATAAAGTACCATTTTAGACAAAATATATGATTTCAAAGTTATGGTTTTGTTTTATTTTGCCTTCATCGTAAAATTAAATGTCCTATTACTTAAAAATATGTTTTTACCTTTAAAATAAAATCAATGTCTTCTTATTTTCCAATTCAATAAAAATATTCATCAATCTCCAAAAAATAATATTATTTGCTAGGTAGCTGATGTAATAAGGAAAACAAAGGCTACCTTTATTTAAGATCATCATCATCATCAGCTCATTAAACGTCCCCACCGAGGGGCACGAGCCTACCCGTATAGGATGATTAGGCCTTAGTCGTCCACGCGGGCCCAGTGCGGATTGGACGACTTCACACACAACCTTCGAATCTCTTCGCAGGCGTGCATGAAGGTTTCCTCACGATGTTTTCCTTCACCGTAAGAGCGTCGGATAACGTACATATATTTTCGAAAATTCGAAAACACATTGGTACGTGTCGGGATTTGAACCTCAGCCCTCCCGGTAGGAAGGCGACAGTCCACACCACTGAGCCACCGACGCTCTTACGATAAAACTTAACTTATTTAAGATAAAACTTTTTAATTAAGTAAAATAAAGCAATTGTCTACAGCGCGGTAGCGCGTCACTTGTGCTGCGCGCCATTTAATTATGTTTTACTGCGGGATAATATCTTAAGCTATCGCGGGGAACATCTAGTATTTATTAAAAAAGAACATATCGGTCGATCTCACGGAATATGCAATTAAAAACCGCCAAAAGCGTTAGTTATATAATGATTTTCCGGTCGCGGCGTACGCTTTCACAACACATAATGTACGCAACTCACGTAACATTACGCTGGCTAGGTCTTTGAGGGGCACGTGTGTTAAATAACTATTGGTTTATGCTGTTAGGACGTACCTTTGTAGGGCAGTAGTATACCACCTACTTCGCAATACCGTGAGAAAGGTTTTGGAATATTATTTGGGTGGTAGACTCGGGACTAAATCGTCTAGGTATGTACCATCGCAGTGCCAGATATCGTCCCGTCAAGAATTTACTTTTGTGTTTTAGGATGAGGGCACAATAGTTAGTGAAATTACCGGGTATAAGAGGCGCAGTGCGGCATTGATGGAGGAGAATATTCTGTGAATCAGTTGTTGCTCTCCTTCAATGCCGCTCTGTCATAGTCAGGAGTATCACCTTCAGGTCAACGCCTGTACACCTATAACTATAAAAATCACATTCAATTCGCTTTATATTTAAAGGAATTGACCAAAACCCAAAACTGTATCGTAGTAAGTCCTTTTTACCCGATACACCGACTTGCGGAAGGTCGCTGGTGGAGGTTGGATGGTGAAAGCTGGAGACCAGGATATCAGGTGCAAAATTGGGGAGAGTTATGTCTAACAGGGCGAAAGCTCAAGAATGTTCAACGTGCTATGGGGAAGGCTATGGTTGGTGTTTCCCTACACGATAAAGTCCGAAACAAGGACAATCGTAGAAGAATTAAGAGTGACCGACATATCTCACAGGATAAGCAAGTTGAAGTGGTAGTGGGCAAGGTACATAGTGCGTAGAACTGATGGTCGATGGGGCGGAATGGTTCTCGAGTGGCGTTCACATTACGGGAAAGCGTAAGCCGAGTCTCGGCAACGGCGGATCCAGGGGGAGGGTCATGACCCCCCCTGAGCTATTTTTAAGTACTATACTAACGTATATTAACAAGATACCTTATACATTCTTAACTTGACTACTACTATGTGACCTCCTCCTGGCGCCTAATCTGGATCCGCCCTTGAGTCTCGGCCAGATGGAGCGATTACCTGGATAAGGTGGGGAGCAGATGTCGATTGCTAGGGATGGTCCCGCGTAGAAGTTAATAGGTCATCGTTCAGAAGTGGACATTAAGGCTGTAATTATGAGGCAGTTAGGCGCAATGGTACAGTACCTACCATCGGGTTAGCTAACTGATTGTCCCGTTCACTCTTTAACCATAAAACACCTTGAAGAAATAGGCGACCTTGTGCAAAATGTCTTAAAAAGTAATGGTTAAAGCAAAGCAACATAAGGCAAGTGACTTTTCCGGCAATTTCACGGCTAGTTGAGATCTCTGCGGGCAAGCAGCGTGTTATTTCGTTGCTATTCTTTTAACGTTCTGGTGGTGATTCTTATGTGCATCTTAAGGTTAAAAATATAAATGGTAAAATAGAAACCATATATAATTTACCAACATTTAGATTCCGTTTTGCCCTTTAGAATTTTATGAAGCTATTACATATTAACTAAAAAAATATATAATTTATTTAAATTTGCTCCGACATCATCACCTCAATTGCCGACTCCGGTCAAAGAGTACTCCGGTAATTCCATTAAATTCGCCCCGAACATCTCCGCAAAAAAAATTTTCAGCAAAATTGAAATGTTTTTGGATTTTTGTAAATATAGCGTGCTACTATTATCAAATTATACAGATAAGTATGTAACGCAACAAATAATAAACATTTACCAACAATAAGCTATGATTTATTTAAATGTATCCTTAGCTAAAAAAATTAAAAAATCAAGCCCGGGGATGACAGCCATATTATTTATTAACCCGTTGAGTGCTAAGGAGCTGTTTCATACCCCGCATATTGTATTTTATGTAATATATTAAAAGTATAGAAAATGCGACGGTTGTTATGACACTCGATTGATGTATTAAATCATTCATAAATAAATATTGGAAATGTAAACGTGAGTTATTTCTACTATGACTACAATATATATTTATTCTGGCGATATTTCACATATATATTTATTCTGGCGATTACATATCCAAAGGTAGATTCTATTTAGCGACACAGTATCTTAGTCAGTAGTAAACGATACCTTTATACTAACCTAATTATATTCATCATCAGCTCATTAAACGTCCCCACCGAGAGGCACGAGCCTACCCGTATAGGGTGATTAGGCCTTAGTCGTCCACGCGGGCCCAGTGCGGATTGGACGACTTCACACACAACCTTCGAATCTCTTCGCAGGCGTGCATGAAGGTTTCCTCACGATGTTTTCCTTCACCGTAAGAGCGTCGAATAACGTACATATATTTTTCGAAAATTCGAAAATACATTGGTACGTGTCGGGATTTGAACGTCAGCCCTCCCGGTAGGAAGGCGACAGTCCACACCACTGAGCCACCGACGCTCTTAATTAATTATATTAATATAGATCTAATAATAATAACTAATAACATTTATTTGCTTAAAATATGGTCGATACATTTTTTCGGTCTTATGAATTTAAAGGTTACGTATACTAATTAAACCACTAAATGACAACTGAAGTAGTCCTAAACAATAGGTTTTATATTGCGTCTGGATTCCCGGCGTTCAATAAGTAGGGTACGATTAAGTACGATAGGACCAGGACCAGCTGACTGACACTGTGCTGACTTCAGAGCGAACAAATTGCAAAAATACTACGACCAACTTCAGACCGCTTTCTTCACTGACAGGAGTGACAGCGCAGTTGGAAGTTGTCTTTCTATCGACCTATACGTGCGTGTAGCTGTTTATAAAATGTAAACAAGATTTTGTTTATATCTTGAGTGAAAATCAAACATATTACAACCGCCGAAATGGCTGGAAACATTGTGAAGTGTATCATTGTATTTAATTATGTGTTGGTATTAGTTAGCAGTCAATATGTTTCATCAAATACGGTTATTAGTGAACATCAACATGTTCACTGCACCCACGAACACCCTAGAGAGATCAAGTAAGTCTATTAATCTGTATTTTAACCTTTTTAATTGTCAAGTCCATATGTTTACAACCTCTTTGAGGTTATGTCGATCAGTCAATGGAATTGTTTTCGCTTCGTACTTGTTTATTTTTAATTCAATATACGATGCGCTGTTACGGGTTAATGTTTACATTGTCATCAAAACAAAAAGTTTGATTATGTTTTATCTGTATAAAATAAGCAGGATAAAAAAAAAAGAAATGTCAGTGACTGAACTGACTGATTTATTTGGTCATTTGGGATTTTAAAAAGTAAAAATTGGGGTGTTCTTTTTAAGCGTTGTCATTTTGTTCTTAATTAACATAATTAACGTTATTATAAATTCCGATTTAAACATTTTCACGGTTCCGATACTTATTGGTTTGTTAGCTCGAAATAAAATAGAACTCCAAGTTTGTTACGCATGATAAAGTGGGAAACAATACATTTATTTACATAAACATATGTACCAGTTGAGCGTACAAATTCCAAATGTATCCGAGAATAATTCGACTTTTACATAGATGCGTTTAATTTATATTCGTGACTAATATGTAGAGAAATCTTAGACGACTATGCTCAGCTAACCATGTAATAACGGGCGGATAAAAGTGTTAGATACATTAAACATTGCGGTTAGATGATCAGCTCATAATACGTCGCCACTGAGGGGTATGGGCATAACCGTAAAGGGTGTATAAGCCTTAGTCGTCCACGCGGGCCCAGTGCGGTGCTGGCGGTGCGGCCGACTTTGAATATCTTCTCAGGCGTGCGCAGGTTTCTTCACGATGTTTTTCATCACCTTCACTTTAACATGATGCTTAATTATTAATAAAATTTATGGCAACGTATCTTAAGTTTTGAATCATGATACTGAAACTGGCAGAAAATTGTAGCAGAAAAAACGCGATGGTCAGGGACGAAAATAACCTTGGTACCAAAAAAAGTGTTTTATTTATAACCTTTGACGCAACGTGCAAATGTTTCAAATAATTTTACCATATTCTATTGAAAACAGGAATCAAGTCCTTATCGTACCTGGCCATCACATTTTTTCTGATAGAATTTTCTGCCAGTTTCAGCCTCATTTTGAATCTCATAGATGGTTGTATCGATTCTATTTATCTACTTACATGAATCATTCGCTTTCGCAACTCGATGACTCTATATTACTTGAGTTGAATCTTGAAAGGAATAATATTTCCTTGAATTTGGATTTCCTCGTCCTCCATAATCACATATATTATAAATAGGTAGATTTCTTTGTTCGTATATTGTATAAGCTTCGAACTACTGGACCGATTTGAAAATTTCTTGCACCGTTGAAAAGGTACACAATTCTCGGATGACATCACGCTATGTTAAATATTCGAAAACGAATTGGGATGTATAATAAAAGTTAAAAAACCCGCGCGAAGCTGGGGCGAAACGCTAGTAGGTAGAACTGACAGTAATTTGACGCGAAGTATACTCTCAATTCTAATCGTATTAAAAGTACCTGTGTATAGATTTTCTATTGTGTCTAGCTAAATCAAGGTTGATAAAAGTAATTTCGGTAAAATTATCATCATTCTTTATTATACGTCCAACGAGGGCACGAGCCTACCCGTATAGGGTATACAGGTCTTAGTCGTCCACGCGGGCCCAGTGCGAAGTGGCCGACCTCACGCCCAACCTTTGAATCTCTTCGCAGGCGTGCGCAGGTTTCCTCACGATGTTCTCCTACACCGTAAGAGCGTCGGATATCTTTAAACAGAATTCCTAAAATTCGAATATACATTGTACGTGACGGGATTTGAACCTGCGCCCTTCAGATCGGAAGCATGAGTCCACAACACTGAGCCACCGACGCTCTCACGCACGATCGCTGCTCATGAAAAAAAATAAATAATAATAAAAGTACTCAACATAGAAACACCAAATCAAACAAACAACGGCTTATAAATGCCAAAATAGTTTTATATAAATTAGTTTTTTCTACTCCAATGTATTCTGTATGTAAAAGTAGTTACTCATCCGTGCAAAAACGAACCGTCAAAGAGAATACAGTTGTAGGCTCTTTGTTTACGTAAATGTACGCTCTTTCGAAATATGTGTTTTTTTTCTTTCGAACTGACTACTGCTGGCCGCAGATGGCCTTTACAGCTTCACCGGGCAAGTGGCTAGCGCAATGCTCTCAGAATTAAACCGAAATATGTGTATGTGTGCTGTCACTGCATTCGAACACTTTTCAGTTGTTTGTGACATCGCACGAATCCATACTTTTTACATCATTGTTCTACTCTCAAACCATTGAAGGACCTTTAATTCCCCTAAGACATTATTTCTACTTGGTATTACATAAAAATACTAGTTTTAATACGAACTGTATAATTCGCAATTTCACGACTCGACAAGTTTTAACATTATCATTACAAGAATTTAAAATAGCTGACACTATGATGGCTTCGGTCAGCCTTCAAAGAATTGCCGCTGGTATATGTAACATGTGTATATTGGATACAATATTATTAGTGAATAATGATTGGTAGACTCGGTACTGAGTCGTCTAGGTAGGTACCACCGCAGTGCCAGATATCGTCCCGGGAAACAGGAGTGTTATGCACTTTTGTGTTTCGGGATGAGGGCACTGTAGCTAGTGAAATTACCGGGTATAAAAGACCTAACATCTGTTGTCTCCGATGACGGGCGCAGTGCAGCATTGACGGAGAATATCTGTCTATCATTTCTGGTCTCCTGTAATGCCGCTCTGTAATGGTCGAATGTATCAGGTGAGCGCCTTGACCGTCCTGAACATGTTAACAAAAAAAAAACTCATATACATAGTGCAACGGCTAGTAACCACAGTTTCGGGAGAGATTCCCGGGCAATGCAAGCATTTGTGTGCATGAACTTGTCTTGTTTGTAATGGTCTGGGATTATATGTATTTAAAAAAGGATATTTAAAGTATGTTTATCCGATGTTAAGTACCATACTACAGGTTAATGCTTAGTTTGGGGCCAGATGGCGCTGTGGGAATGTTAGTGGATATTTATATATATTTATAGTTAATTTACTAGGACGATCATCATTCCAATTCGAGGTCATAAAGAAGTTACGTAAATAGGTACTCTAGCTTTGTCCTTACGATGTAATGACGCAATATGTAACATAAAGATTGGCTTTAATTAATGGTGTGATTAAAACAGATAGTTGTATTCCTCAGTTTATATTCTTCACACTGTATTTATGTAAGGAACTATTCAAGGAGGCATCTTCTAATTTTTTATTATTATTAGTATTGTTTCATTTTGTTCGTACTTCTTTTTGTCATCTCAAACCCCTTTTTGTATTTAGTTTTATTTTCGACTGAGATCATGCACAGAACTTTGAGAACTTTGAAAATTAAAACTGAATAAACAAAACCCACGGGACCGTCATCGTACCATACTCAACATCAACGCGGTGCCAACATAACGGCGTAGGTTCTATGAAACGCACTATAACACATGATGCTCATTGTATATTGCGACAATGATCACGATCTCGTGACATTTGAACGGCATTGCCCTTGAAGGATGCAATTGATGTACCTCTCTCTCGTACAACCTATAACCCATGGACGTTTGAAAAAATACAAACGGAGTCTCGCTTATATCAAAAGTGTGTCAAAATCCGGCCAGTTTTTTATGGCAAACCACAAAGTATTAAGACATTTGGCGCGCATCTGTCAACAGAGCCATAGATTATGTTAGGAAAAAAACTAAAATAAAAACAAACATGAAATTGTGCAAAAACCGCAGTGAACATGTCGGTAAATGTACAATTCGGTTACATATTTTACATGAACTAACTGATAAGCTAATTACATGCACAATCACGAAGAAATACCAACCAAAAAATGTCCGAGCCCCTTGACAAGTTGACACAATGTTATATTAATGACATAAAACGTTGATCTTAAGGCGTCATTATAAGGGAACAAAATCAAAAGCACGAGCATACAACAATGTCACTATGACATGTAGCGAGCGACATGATTATGAATGAAAATTTTGCTCAACTGACACTTTTGTGACATTGTGCATCTAGTTAGTTTAATATAGGTAAGTATATCTAAGATGGAAAACAAAAAAAAAATTTTTGCACATCGCATCATAATAAAAAACAAAAACTATAAGTATCCACAGACTATAAGTATGTCCATACTTATAGTCTGTGGATAAACAGTGTTGCCAGTCGGTAAAGTAAACTACCAATGTAGGAAAAAAATCGGTGACCGGACCAGAATAAAAGGGTGCCCATGTCTCCCGACTGCCCGTCCCTCCCCTACCTCCCCTACAGATGAAAAACAAGTCAATACTACTGTCCAAAGTAATTGGACCCACTCAGCATGTGCCCTGGCCCGGTAAACGAACCCTGGTGTTGATTTATTTACAGATATCCCGTGTGATTTGGCGCACGTAGCATGACTATGTAACCAGTGGGGTGCACAGAGATTATGAGTAGGTATGCCAAGTAAATACTAATCCGAAAAATAATAAATAATTAACACTTTTGTCAAATTGAATACTGTTGATGACAGCGATCGCCTATGGTTTCAAATCTGTAGAGGAAAATGGGCGAATATGTAAGATTCATTTGGTGTGTTGGCGATGTATCGAGTTGTCTGGCCGCACAGGTTATGCACTACTTATTTGAGTGCACGCCACTGGTTGGGACTACAATTTTTGCCTTTACCATTTCCCATTATAAAAATCGGCAACGCAGTCTTTGCTTCTTCAGAGTAGGTACTAACTACTAGCATCACGTAATAATAAGCCTACGCGTATAGGATGTTAAGGCCTTAGTTGTCCACGCGGGCCCAGTGCGGATTGGTCGACTTAACGCACAACCTTTAAATCTCTTCGCAGGCGTGCGCAGGTTACAATGTGTTCCTTCACACGTGCATATTATTTTGAAAATTCGAAAACATTGGTATGTAGCGAGGTTTGAACCTGCGCCCTCCCGATCGGAAGGCGAAAGTCTACACCATTGAGCCACCGACGCTCCGGAGGATATGAATAACCTATGACGAAAATTAAATACTTTTGATGCCATACTAGCGTAGAAATAATAGTTTTTATTTATTTTATTTTATTTATTAGGTTCACCAACAACATAACATTAGTCTTACATTAAGAATATTAAATTGCAATACACCATATGATCTAAATGTTAAGTTTCTTACAGGTAAACACAACATTCTTAATTTAAAGAGCTTCTTTTGAAATATTATATAATGGTTAAATGTGCTACTTAAAACTACGAATAATATTTTTTCTGAACAACTGTATTGAGTCGTAATGAATATCAGTGTTGTCACTACATTCATTGTATAATCTAGTCATTCGGCAAAGAGGTGAGTTAAAGCCAAGTTGTGTTCGGCGTCTCGGAGGGACGAAGGGAGTAATTGGTCTCCGTGGTAAACGAATCGGTACTCTAAAGCGTACCTTTTGTAACAATTCTGGACAATTAATCTTATTTCTTAATAGTTTATACAAACCTTCTCTCTCTCTTTGTTAAACCAATGGGGATACTTACTATTGTATTTATATAGTGACTAAATACTACCAATATTACCATGATACAAGTGACAAGTAAGGTTAGCAATTAATTTTCAAACGCGCAATGCCTAGTGCCTCGATTACGAACCATTGAATGACTTATGCGCTCTATTTTATATAATGACACATTGTTGAAGACTCTCATAACAATGGACGGCTGACGAAATCGTTTTAACACATGTTTGACACAAGTGACAGGTATATATGTCACACGTTGTTGACAAGATATTATAATCTGTAATTGTACGCAACATCTACGCGGGAAATCGTGGAATATCAATATTTGTTTTTTTTTATTTAGTATTTTCCGTCAAATAATAAAGAAATTAAAATACCATTGTTTGGCCGGAAAAAAGCAGAGATTTGTTTGACAAACAACAAACAAGTAGACATAATATGAAACCCAGAAGACAAAATTAATAAATAAACAAAAACCCGACTGCTAACAATACCCACTGAAAATGGAAAAACAAGCTCTACCAATTGGGTATTTGACACCACTAATCGTTGACGCACTTTTTATGAACTGTCAAAAAGGAACATTTCCATATATTTTGTATGAGATTATTGAAACGTGACGTCAAAATAAGGTTTGGTATTTTATTGCGAATGGTGGAGAATACCAAATTATTAGTTTAATCATTATTTACTTTTTATGGTAGTGCAGGTAGGTGACAAACAAATGACAACAATAGCTTACGATTTAGATACATTAAGTTAAGCTTTGAAAGAGTGTTTAAGGTTTGTCTCCCAGGTGAAAATTAAAATGAATAACTTTATGTATTCAATATAACGATAACTATACGTATGTGTAGTGCGGTTCGGAAATTTTTGGTTCTAATTTTCGTGTTTCGTTTATCAAGTCTGTTTGTTTATCTAAGATTTGCCATAATTTATTTATTGACCCAAACAATATTGATTGCTTTGTTTAGAAGTTAGAATTTATGTACAGTCGCCATCAGATATATATAAGCAGACAAGGTGTCCAAATACAGAACAGTTAAAAATTGCAATAAGTTCTATACAGTAATAGTTACCATTGACATCTCAACAACAATCGCTTCATTAATATCTGAACAAATGCTTGTCAATAACATATATACACACAATGTTATCGTTATGCCACTCAGCCTACTACTGTAGTAGATTGCTACTCAGTGTAGTCAGGTCAGTCAGTCAACCACAGGAAGTCCTGACGCTGGTCTACCTTAGATATCATTGATGAGGTAAGAGAGGAGATAGGTGTAAATAGGCATGATGACTGGGTCCTGAAATCGTAAGAAATATTTCATATTATTACAAATCTGGGTTAAATATAACGATGTGCTTACTCTCAGCTCGAAAACTCATGTTTTATGAATTTTTTAGTCTTCAAAGTTAGATGGGATGGGATAACACATACAATTTAAAGCAACTTTGCTATGAAACCGTTTTAGTAAACGCAACATTTAATATAGTTGTAGTACAAAATTCACAAACTATGCGTACAAATTACTGATGCGTGACGTCATAACTAGGTAGCTATTTGTATGAAGCGTTTTTGGGAAAGTCCATTAATGTGTTTTTAGAATTGGAAAATCTCTGTGAGTTTTAATGTTAACAGAGTAATTTTTTAACCAATGTTTCTATTATTATGCGGTCCATCGATATAATACCAGAAAAAAAAATTGTCATCATCCCTATTGACGATGTTTTTTGACGATTCTTAAGTGACTTGTAAAGACTAATTGAACAAATGGAATTTTTGTGTTTGAGTTATGAGTTTGTATGTAGCGTTTGATTGTGTATTGGTGACAAAAGGTGGGAGATTCACGTGGGAACGTTGTCTTATTAAATGATCGCGCGAAGCATCATAGAGTTCTTGTTAGATAATACGTAATAGCACCTTTCTATTGGTACAATGTTTGCTTGACGCAATTACCTTTGTCATCATCAAAGGTATGGAAACTTTTCTTTATTACATGAGGCTGAAACTGGCAGAAAATTGAAGCACAAAAAAGCGATGGTCAGGGACGACAAAAGCCACCAAAAAAAAGGCTGTTTTCATTGATAACCTTTGACTGTAACGTGCAAATATTTCAAATAATTTAAACATATTCTGTTGAAAACAGGGACCAAGTCCTTTTTCGTTCCTGGCCATCGCATTTTTTGTGCTACAATTTTCTGGCAGTTTCAGCCTCATCTTTATTACAGGTATTAAAAAAGTTTCTTACATGGCATTTATCGTAATCATTAGGATAAATATTATGTCGAGTCTCTCCGTGCGTTCGTTTGTCACGTTAAGCCGTCGGTCTCAGCTATAATTTTAGTATGGTAGTCGTAAACACCCACCAAACTGCATTGGGCCCGCGTGCTGGGTTACGGTTCAAACTCCCCATAGCCGTGTTGTGTACACAGGTCTATTACTGTAGTGGGACATTATAGGCTAATGATGATGATGATGATACAAGCTTTGTCTTGCCTAATCAACCCAAGAGAAAAAGACCAAGCATAACATAACCAATAAAAACCCAATTATTTAATCGTCCCATCTCTCGCGATTTTAATCTGTGGAATTTGGCGTTATCTGTCACAGTGAAACTTCGTTTGACAGCTGTCATTGAGTAATAAGTCACGATATTTAATTCCTTAGCGTGGTTCGATCGAAAGATACGGGCCTCAGCGCAAGGAAATGCAGCCACTTCCGTATGCAGTAATTGGAATAGCTGCTGTGTTTACAATAAAATGATCTAAACCTTTAGACAGAAAGTTCAATTTCAAATGAGAAAATAAAGTTAATATCAGAATGCACGATTTCATTGAGCGCTTATGTGTAACAACGTAATCGGACATATTTCTATAACTGGCTTTCTAAATTGAAATTATCGAGACAATCGATTGTTTGGAATTCTATTGTCTTTGGTTAAGTGAATTTTGCCTCTGTGGTCTAGTGGTCACAGAGTTGCACTTAGATCACTTGGTGACCCCGGGGTCGTGGGTTCAAATCCCGCGCGGAAACCGCGTAGTGTCAATTCACGTTGTGCTATTTTTCCCAGCTGGGATGGCACATTGTAGGCTAAATCAGCTGATTGTCCGAAAAGAAGGATGATTCAGTGCTTCGAAGGGCACGTTAAGCTGTCGGTCCCGGCCAATGATGTAAAAAATATTGGTTCGTGATATGCTCACAAAACAACCGAAAAAAGTGTTCCGAATGCAGCGACAGCACACATACGCATATTTCGAATGAGCGTACATTTACCTAAAGAGAAGACTACAAACTGTATTCTCTTCGGCGGTTCTTTTTTGAGGCACGGATGGCGTATCTACCTTTATATATACAGAATATCATTGGTCCCGCCTACAATCTTAGGATTGTAGTTGTTACCACCAAAGGCACCAAGCCGCGGCGCGATGAGGTACCGAAGCTTCCCTTAGCTATGTTGGTGGACATAGGGTCCAGCACAAGGGCGGTCCAGGTTTGGCGCCAGGAGGGGGTCACATAGTAATAGTCAAGATAAGAACTTATAAGGTATTTTGTTAATGTACGTTAGTAGGTATGGTACTTAAAAATAGCTCAGGGGGGGTCATGACCCTCCCCCTGGATCCGCCGTTGCCGAGACTCGGCTTACGCTTTCCCGTAATGTGAACGCCACTCGAGAACCATTCCGCCCCATCGACCATCAGTTCTACGCACTATGTACCTTGCCCACTACCACTTCAACTTGCTTATCCTGTGAGATATGTCGGTCACTCTTAATTCTTCTACGATTGTCCTTGTTTCAGACTTTATCGTGTAGGGAAACGCCAACCATAGCCTTCCCCATAGCACGTTGAACATTCTTGAGCTTTCGCCCTCTTTCGCGCTTTTCGCGCTCAGACCATGACTGATCAGACTCAAATGACCCCATGACCATCCCCCTGGATCCGCCGTTGGTCCAGCAGCGGGACATAAGGCTGATGGGGTATAAAACTCCACTAGAGACGCAAGTCAACGCTGAGCTTACAAGACCATAGAGGTTTTAAAGGACAGATTACTTTTTAAATAAAGTTACAGAAAAGATATTCTGAATATTAGTGGGAATTATTTTAGTAAAATTGTTGCTGTGGCTTTTGACACAGTAGACATATGCTTTTGATCTCAAATAAAGGTATATTTTTTTTGTAACTAAGTAAAGGCTTTGTCGATATTATAAACGGCTTCTGTCTGAACCTTTTAAGTTATCCCATCGTTTACTAAAGTCTATACCTTTAGCGTTATTTTTGTCGATTCTGATCGTAATTGTGTTTTTTATTTTTATTTCAAACTAGCTGTTCCACGCGGTGTTACCCGCCGTATGACATATTCTTTCGAAGTAAAACATAACTTAAAATCGTGTAGTTAAAGCACGCAGCTCACGCGAAGCGCGGACGCCGCGTATCAGATCATTCGTTTATTTTTCTAAAAGGTATTTTCTAAAATAATTAGCCTATGTTTTTCCGTATTACATCAGCTAACTCCTAAAAGTCCTGTCCAAATCGGTGCAGCCGTTACAGAGATAACCCGGAACAAACAGACAGACAAAAAATGAACTGACCTAAAATGACCTGGTTAGGTGGTGGGGAGCAGGTGAATGTCGACTGCTAGGGATCGGTCCGTATGGAAGTCATTAGGGAAGGTCTTCGATCTTTGACATATTAGGCTATGTTGTTGACAATACATGACTTGTACTATTTATAGATACATGTATGAGTGTTAATGTATGGGAATTTGTAACATTCCCTACCTAGTTACATTAAACTAACACTTTCTATTTACTTAAGACTAGAGCCATTACACAACATGTTACATTTTGAAGAATCTCACCAAACTGGCCATTTATGTCAAAAACCTTCATGCTAAGGCCATAAAAAGGTCGGAGTTCAAATTTAAAAAAAGAATCCAGTTTGGCGCGTGTTAGTGCCAACATCAGCGGGCCAATAAACGATATCTCACAGCTTGCGTAATCTGTGGTAACAGCGCGGGTGAAAGTCAACGATTGTCACTTCGATTTGTTGCTTTTTATCGGAGCATAGATAATAATGACATTGGGAAAAAGTTTGCACTTGGCTTTGGTATTGTGTGGTTAATTTTTGTCAATGACTTTTTTTTTTTGGTTTTTACTTAACGGAAATAACGAATGAAGCTTGTTTATAAAAAAAATACAAAATACACAGTATCGATTCATCAACATCAGCTCATATACGTCCCCACCGAGGGTACGAACCTAACTGTAAAGGCCTTAGCCGACTTCACGCACAGCCTTTGAATCTTTTCGCAGGCGTGCGCAGGTTTCCTCGCGATGTTGATCTTTACCGTAAGAGCGTAGCGGGATTTGTACCTGCGCTCTTCAGATCGGAAGGCACCAGTCCACACCAATGTGCCACCGACGCTTTTATATTATTGTCATTTTCATTTTATATTTGAGCAATTCTAAATATATTGAAACAATTATGGCATTAAACGTTAAACGACAAAATACAATACAAAATAAAACAATTACAAAACTACAGTTTATTTTTATTATTGAAAAAAGATTCTACTCGTTTACATCTTATTTTATGTACGAAATTGGTTGAGGTGTCAGCTCCGAGGGTATCAGGTGGATGTTCCATCTCTGGGTTACGGTACCTATGGTTCAATCTGCTCATACTATTTCTTCTTCTTCTCTTCAATCTGTCGCAGTCCACTGTTGGACAAAGGTCTCCCCCATTTTGCGCCAGATATCCCGGTCCTCCGCTTTATCCATCCAGCTTCCACCAGCGACCTTTCGCAAGTCGTCGGTCCATCGGGCCGGAGGGCGTCCTACGCTACGCTTGCCGAGACGCGGTCTCCACTCCAGAACTCGTCAACTCCAACGGCCTAAGTTTTGCGACATACGTGACCAGCCCACTGCCACTTCAACTTGCTGAAACTATTTCTACTGTTCATTAATTTGTATCATTATCTTATTTAATTATATCTTTTGTCGACCCATTTGGTGTTGCGGTTGATATGTCGGCCGCAACACCAAGGGTTCCGGGTTCGATCCCCGGGCAGTACAAACATTTGTGTGCATGAACATGTCTGTTTGTGATGGTCTGGGTGTTTTCTATGTATACTATGTATGTATTTACAAAAAAAAATATGTATATATGTATGTTTATCCGTTGTTTAGTACCCATAATACAGGCTTAACGCTTAACTTGGGGTTAGATGGCGCTGTGTGAATGTCAGTGGATATTTATTATTATATATCTTAATTTTTACTATTTACCTTATTAAAACACGTACTTAAATTATTGTCAATGCATGCCATTATCACCTATGTGAGATTGCATTAAGAACAATTTTGGAGAAGTACAAATTTTTAACATGTAAAAATGTTAATATCCTAGATCCTAAATAAATAAATACTTAAGTTGTAGGCTGATAATGATGAAGATTTAGAAAAATCTAAAGTATGATAATCCAAAAAACAGATCAAAAGCAAGACCCCGCCAACAAAGGAAACGTTTTCAATTTAACAAAATCGGGCAATTTGATAAAAGATTGTCAACTTGAGTAATTCAAAACATGTTTTTTGGAAAGTTCTTTCGAAATATTTAATGGAACCTGACAGAATGGAATTGATACAAATATTATACAAAACTGTACAGTGAAAGAATATTTGTTAGTTTTTATTTTCCTTTAACGGAAAATTAAAACACTTAACGGTTGCGACTACTGGGTTTGGTTTAGGTGTAAGTTAGAAAAACGATTATTATGTTCATAATTTCACAGCTTTGTCGCATATTCATGCATAACGCCGATAAGCCTGTCCTTTAAAAATTCTATTTTCATAATCTACTCTAATGTTTCAACAGTTGACTCCATTATAAACTTATTTTTTTCCAATATTACTGACACAGAAATTCTGTGTTATATACGAAAAAAATTTTTTTTTTATTTCTCCGTGTCTTTTCAAGTTGATTCATAAAAACAGCTTTTTATAAATACTTGTTTCTTGTCATAGATTAATACTTTATTGCTCACAAATATATGAATGGTACACATACACAGAAAATTCTAACATATAGTGGGCAAAGGCGTTCATAGTAAATTAACAAATGGTAGATTCTTAACTGTCTCTAACAAATGGTAGGTATTAAACAGAATTTCAACGCTATTCACGCATTAATATTCTAACAAACTAGACGAGTATTAAAACATAATGACATTGATGTCTGATAAAATTATGCAGATATGACATCGTAGATGAATCTCACGGTTGGATTAGCAATTCACTACTTTGGAAATACCGCGCATAAATAATTTATTAATTTCTTATTCATATGAACGTATTAAGCGTCAGTGGCTTATTGGTGTGGACTGGTCTTCCGATCTGCAGGGTGCAGGTTCATATCCCGAAAGGTACCAATGTATTTCAAATTTTCGAAATGATATCTACGTTGATACGACGCTCTTACGGTGAAGGAAAAATTAATGATCAGCGTATTCTTCCAACACCCCGCGGAGTACCATCGGTGCACCGGTGGCACTTCTGGTGACTCCGTTGTTTATGGGAAAACCGATTAACTAATAAGAGAAAATAATAATTCTGTGGCGGAGATGATCCCTATCCATCAGGTGACGCTCTTGCTCATCTGATGCCTATAACATATTTATTTACTATTTAATTACCAACAGATATCTATAAAAATATTCTATACGCAAATAGGCTTGCTTATTACTTGCTTAAATTTATAATACGAAATCAGAACAGCTGACCGTTTGACCTTCAACAGAGAGCGATATTTCAGAACTATGGTTGTTTCACTCCATTGTTGCGGTTAAATTTTCTTAGCTGTTTAGTAATATGACCTTCGCATATACCTAAGTAATCAAATGAACGAAAAAAATAACTGGTCCGACTTGTCTATGCTTCTTATGTACACAATTGACCTCCTTGGTTAGGTCCCCGCGCTTTTGCGAATTTCTTTTTTTGATAAAGACAGGCGGCCATGTTTCTCATTTATTATTTCGCATTTAAATACATTTGGTTGGCAAAAACTTTTTACCGTCGTATCTGGTGCGAAATAAAGCAGGAAATTCACGTGTGAAACCATTTAAGAACTGATTAAGCCAATATAACACAACAACTTGTCTGATAATAATCAGTAATTCTAATCAGTAATTTCAAGTTTCAATGGACTTTTTTTATTACATGTATGCGTCTTTATTACCCCGTCTCGGCAAGCGTAGCGTAGGACGCCCTCCGGCCCGATGGACCGACGACTTGCGAAAGGTCGCTGGTGGAGGCTGGATGAGGAAAGCGGAGGACCGGGATATCTGGCGCGAAATGGGGGAGACCTATGTCCAGCAGTGGACTGCGACAGGTTGAATAGGATGTATGCGTTATTAAGACTTAACTACTAATTCTGACAGCCCATTAAATTAGTGAGTAGCTACTAGCTACGGTTGCCTGAATTTATTCCTAAGCAATTCGGCAATACTAAAAAATTACAAGTTTTATGACTGGTAATCAAAATTAGATGTATAAATTTGCAAGTCTACGGAGAGTGGTAATGAAACATGCACTGGAATAGATGTACAATATTTATTTTCTAACTTATAATGATAAGTGAACAGAACCTTTTACAAAATTGCCTTCGTTACTTATTCCTTTTCGGGAAACACATTGCTATCGCGATCTATCGAAGTATAGTGACATCTAGTGAGCATATAAAGAATTAAATTGACATATATATTATCTATTTTATGACAGCTGACGCCATATTTTCACTAAATTATTAAAATAAAATATTGTTATTTACAATTTAAAACAATTCTACTATGGATGCTTATTTCCAAACATAAATAATCTTAACATTAGATATATTCTGAAATCTTTGTTGGTCTTATGGAATTAAGCAAAGCAAATTATTTTGAAAAACAATTTATTCATTTATTTAATAAGTCAACGAACATTTGACAACACATACTGGTAATACATAAAGACACATTAAATATGCATAGACAATCACAGAGTCTATCATCATCAACCTATGACAGGTAAACACTTCGTGTTCAAACATGACTTGTACTTACAACTACAAAAATAAAAACAAATCTAACTATCATCATCATCATCATTATATCAGCTCATCAAACGTCCCCACCGAGGGGACGAGCTTACCCGTAAGGGTGTATCACAGATTTCCCAATACAGGAGATGGCAAGCCGCGTTTTTAAGTGCGACAAATGTAAGCTCAACGAGCATACACTGGCTGCCAGTTTACGCTCTGTGAGACGAGTCCAGACCACGAATATTAGAAGAAATTACCGTTTTCTTCCAAAATGCCATCCTGTGCAATTGTAACATGCCATCATCGCAATGAATCAGTAACTTTACAAAAATATAATAACTTTTCACAGGTAAGAACCGAAAAGTATTGCGACACTGGACTGCCTATAAAATTGGCGGCTGTCCAGTCTAATTTATATTCGGATGTCTGTGGGGTGTGTAGACCTTAGTCGTCCACGCGAGCCCAGTGCGCGTTGACCGACTTCACGCACCACCTTTGAATCTCTTCGCAGGCGTGCGCAGGTTTCCTCACGATAAGAGTTCACCGTAAGAGCGTCGGTTAACGTACTTGTAATTTCAAAAATTCGAAAGCATTGTTACGTGGCGGGACTTTAACCTGAGCCCTCCTGAGGAGGGCGACAGTCCACACCATTGAGCCACCGACGCTCTCAAAAAAACTAATAAAACAAAAATGTTGTAAAATAATACATTTAGTCGAGTTACTTTCTTGTCACAAGTGATTTGAGACTGGCAAATGTGTCTGTGTGAATATATTGATATGGCAAATGTGTCTGTGTGAATATATTGATATGGCAAATGTGTCTGTGTGAATATATTGATATGGCAAATGTGTCTGTGTGAATATATTGCTGTAATGGTTTAGCAACTTACACAGCTGTCCAACGGTAGAGTTTGCGCCGATCGTTGGTTTGGGATGGGGTGAACACAAGGGCAATATCGGTCACCTACAATGATGAAAAAAAGTATTGATTCGTGATATGCTCACAAAACAATCGAAAAAAGTGTTCCGAATGCAGTGACAGCACACATACACATATTTCGAATTTCGAACACATTTACCTAAACAAAAGAGAACAAACTGTACTCTATACGGGTAGGCTCGTGCCCCTCGGTGGGGACGTTTAATGAGCTGAAGATCATCATCAGCTCATTAAACGTCCCCACCGAGGGGCACGAGCCTACCCGTATCGGGTGATTAGGCCTTAGTCGTCCACGCGGGCCCAGTGCGGATTGGACGACTTCACACACAACCTTCGAATCTCTTCGCAGGCGTGCATGAAGGTTTCCTCACGATGTTTTCCTTCACCGTAAGAGCGTCGGATAACGTACATATATTTTTCGAAAATTCGAAAATACATTGGTACGTGTCGGGATTTGAACCTCGGCCCTCCCGGTAGGAAGGCGACAGTCCACACCACTGAGCCACCGACGCTCTAACAAGCTGCGAGTCTAACCGACGCTCTGAGCTGAAGATGAAATCTAATAAATAAATAGTATTATTATGCGATAGCTTTAAGGATTGAAAAAAAATCTAGCAACTCATCCGCAAATGACCCACGGAAGTAACGTTACGTCCTTGACTCTTCCAAATTAAGAAAAAACCTAGCACATTATCCGCTTGATTAAATTATTCACGAGGAAGTTGTTTCTTTCACTGTTTTACCGGTAAATTAATTATAGACGCATATTTTTATCGATCAGAAATTCAACAGCATTAAATTCATTGATATTTCTAAATTTTATGATCAAGTTTTGTTTGTGTTGGTAACTTCCTGTTTTTATTTAATTGGCATATTAATAAATAATAAATAATAATAAAGTCTTTATTCAAAGTTTAACAGAGGATCCTTAAAATTATAGTGATTCGATAGTGACTGCATAGTATTAAACTGTGTCGCAGTCAGTAACGCCCACCCCACGGAACACTAGGTCAGTATACAAAACAAAAACCTTATTCTAAAAACAAAGTGATATATTGAGGTTCAAAAGATACGTTTGGGGCAAACCGGAATAACATGTTTTTTAATTTAAGAGCATACTGGCCAGGGTCCTCTCGGAATGGAGACACAACGGCTGGACCCACGCGTGATACTATTACTACGTTGATTATTTCAACATTACAAACAGACACTCTAATTTTTATTTATATGTATAGAATTGTTTATGTGTCAAAGTCAACAGGACGGTCAGGACGCCTGATAGTAAGTGATACACCTGACCATGACAAAACGGCATTAAAGGAGACCAACAACTGATAGACAGTTATTATCCTCCATCAATGCCGCACTGCGCCCGTCACCCGAGACAACAGATGTTAGGTCTTTACCCGGTAATTTCACTAGCTACAGTGCCCTCATCCCGAAACACATAAGTGCATACCACTGGTATTTCACGGGACGATATATATATACCGCGGGTAATGCCGTGGGGCAAAGCTAGTAGTCAATAAAAGTCACCTTACAGGTGACCGCGATGTTATTAAATAACTTAAGATATCATTTTTCGTCTCCATACTTTTCAAACCATCTTTATTGACAGGTGTCTAACTCGGGGCAATACATTTGGAAGAACTAACAAGAACTATTATGAGCTTTGTTCTAAAGAATAACCTAGAATTTTTGATTTAAGTACAATCAATCACTAAGGATTGATAGTAATTAAAGTGATGAATCAGCCAATCATTACACAATGATGTAAAAAAGTATGGATTCGTGATATGCTCACAAAATAACCGAAAAAAGTGTTCCGAATGGAGTGACAGCACACATTTCGAAAGAGCACACATATACTTAAATAAAGAGCCTACAACTGTGTTCTTTTGGCGGTTCGGTTTTGATGCACGGATGGCGTATCTACCTTTATATATACAGAATATCATAGCCTGAGACTGCCCTGCGCCCGTCACCCGAGACGTCACATCCTTCCTAATATGTGTAACACGCTTATACCCAGTAATTTTACTTGTGAAATATGTGGAAAATCCTTGGTACAAAACACATAGTTTGAGGGGTTCATCATCATCAGCTCACCAAACGTCCCCATCGAGGGGCACGAGCCTACCCGTACGCGGGTGTGTAGGCCTTAGTCGTCCACACGGGCCCAATGCGGGTCGGACGACTTCACGCACAACCTTTGAATCTCTTCGCAGGCGTGCGCGGGTTTCCTCACGGTGTTTTCCTTCACCGTAAGCGCATCGGATAACGTAGATATTTTCGGAAATTCGAAAACACATTGGTATGTGGCGGGATTTGAACCTCAGCCCTCCCGGTAGGAGGGCAACAGTCCACACCATTGAGCCACTGACGCTCTTTTTTGAGGGGTTGATATTTAATAATATTTTATAACGAGCATTTCCAATTTCTTGTTGAATCCAGACAACATCGCAATAAACTACTTTGAGTTGGCAAATAACATTGTATTTTATTTATTTCATCTGTGCTCTATAACGCGGGAAAACTGTATAATGCGACATGGAGTAAATAATACAAGATGGAATCCAATAAATGAAGTCAAAATGGCGGGCGAATTTTTTACGAGCTGTAGACATCTTTGTTGTCCGAAATCCGTTGGAATTCTATCAGACGTTTTTCAATTTGTGTTTGATTGAATTCTTATTCGGTATATCAGAAAGAGCGCTGAATGTTGTTTTACTGGAATGTTCCATTACAATTTTCGACAGGATACATTTGTGTTTTTTTTTCTGGCTTTGCACAAACATGATAGTCGAATGTTTTGAAATATTCAAATAATGAATCGTTCTGAAATGATTATGATTTGGTAAGCTTTGCTTAGGTCTCAAAATCTGCGTATGTACTGGTTGGGTGCTGGATGAGAAAAGCGGTGTACCGGGATATCAAGCACAAAATGGGGGAGACCTATGTCCAGCAATGGACTGCGATAGGTTGAAGAGAACTGCACTGGGAGTCAATTATTTTTAAAGAGTGCTCCGTGGTCTAGTGCTCTCAGCGTTTTAGATCGCTACGAAATCCGGGGTTTGTACTAGTGTTGCTAGGTCCTTTTTGACCGCAAATAACTACATGCTTAATTCTGTCATATTTTAATATCTTTTTTTTATGAATTTCGTATTTTTCAATTAGGTACCACGTTGTTATAAGCTTTTTTTTCTCGTATAATTCTATTCTCATTGTGGACTCTGTATAAATTGTTTATTTTTTACGTATTATGTTTATCGTGTTGTTTTTGTCGTCAAAATAAATGTTTTTTCTTTCTTTCGATTTCTTTTAAATACACGAGGCCAAAACATCGAGATTTTAGGTTTTCAAAATTTCAATGAATAATTTTATGTCATAAATATAACAATAAGTCAACGTGTGTGTCGTGTGGCTCAGATATATTTTGGTTGATATTTCTTCGTGATTGTGCATCCACTTAGTTAATTGTTTATCTAAGGTTACGGCGCAATTTTTCCATGACAAATGACTGATTCGTGAGAAATACTGGAGGGACCAGTAGGACTTTATGTATGCTGATGATGGTTACTCCTACTTTAATCATGTTCAAAATTATATTATCTGACAATATTATAAGAGGTTTACGAAACTAGAGAGACGACGATATCAATAATTTTCATTCAGAGAAGCGTGAAAGACCGAGAGTAAATACTGCGAATTCATTGGAGCGTTACAGCTTGCGATGCAATGATATTCTGTATATATAAAAGGTAGATACGCCATGCGTGCCTTAAAAACGTACCGCCGAAGAGAGTACAGTTTGCACTCTTTTGTTAAGGTAAACGTACGCTTATTCAAAATATGTGTATGTGTGATGTCACTGCATTCGAAACACTTTTTTCGATTGTTTTGTGAGCATATCACGAATCTATACTTTTTTACATCATTGTTACGATGGCGGACACATTAATTGACGACGCCATTTTGGGTTTCTTTTTTTTAAGGAGATTCACGACTTTGGGTTGTTCTATTTGTTTATCAATGTTTTTGCAATAAGTTCACTTATCAACATTCTAAGATGTTTTTTGTTTAATTTGAGTATTTCGTATTCTGAGTTGATGTGATGAGGGTGATGGTTTTGGTTGGGGTCAAAATGGGACCGTAACCGAAAATGCAATGATCGTGTTAGTTAAATATCTAAGATTTTATTTTGTATTAGGTATTTTTGCACTAAATAGTAAACTTTGGTACTACCGTATGATCTTCGTACAAAATGCTATTTGTAACGCAAATTTAACATCGGTACTGCGATTTCCATAGTAATTTGTTATTGTTTTACCAGAACTTACCGGTGAATTCGGCACGCCAATCATTTATTTACATTTAAATATACTTAGTTATTGAGGTTGTTTATTTCAGTCAAATGATTATCGTATTTATTACCTACGTGAGTAGTTTAAATATACTTATTTATAAATAGATTCCTAATAAACTCAACAACCATTATGAAGAAATTTTACAATTAAAAAATAAGGAACATTTTTATCGTAATGAAAAATCTACAACGTGTTTTTGATTTATAAAAAACCCCTCGGTTGCTGCCTCAAACAATAAACAATGAAACTTTATTATTATTAAAACTTTATTATTATTAAAACTGCAAAACAGCGCCTTGACAAAACTGTCTTGGCATTAGCTGAGTGGCCACCATTTTGGTAGCATTATAATTATTTTTAGTATTAAGGAATTAACATGTACAATTTTATTGCGCCAAATAAATATTTTTCTTTCTTTCTTTCTTTCTATTAACAACAACTACAACTTGTTGTAACGGCTATAACTTTTGTGTTTTAGTTTGGTATTTTAAATGGTTTTAATGTGTTTTGTGTATTTCTTGACGTTCCTAAGTGCTTTTTGTAAGCCTAATTTGAATAAAGGGATTTTTACTTTGACTTTGATAATGGTCCCGGGTTCGATCCCTGGGCGCTCTTAACATTACAAATATTTGTCTTTTTGAAATGTCTGTTTGTATTGGTGTGGATGTTTCTATGTATATAAATATGTAAAAAAGTATGAAGTATATAAAATTCTTCTTTTCGAGTCAATTTCACTTCATAAAAGTACGGGTTATTAAAAAGGTACATTTACCTTAATATATTTGAGGAAAAATACCATCTTGCGATTCCGGTTTACCTCTCCATGTAGACCTTGGGGAGATGAACTCTTATACATAACAGGCGAGTTTTGCATTATGTCAGTGTATATAAAAATGGCGTCCGTGGTTCGGTACAGTCGGCGACAAAAGTGTTTTAATTTAAATATATCATCATGACGACCAAATTATGTCCGCTGCTGAACGAAGGCTTTCAATGAAACAACTACTGTCTTGCCCAAACGGACCCATTAATATTGGGCCATAAACCACCATGCGGGCCAAATGCCGTTTGGTAGCAACATTGGCCAGGACCTATGGATTACCATGCTTCCCGAAGTATGGAGGAATTCATTATAAGTTTTGGTCACCCATCTGAAGATTGACCTTCGCGTTAGTTGCTTAATTTATCCGATTGCCAAAACCGCACTATTGAGACCTCCATTTACTATAATAAAAGCTTAGAATACCAAAACTCAAAATATCTTTATACAAATACAAACATTTGTGTACATGGACATGTCTGTTTGAACTGGTCTGTAAAAATTTTATATAAGTATGTTAATCCGTTGTTTAGTACCTATACTACAGCCTTGATGCTTAGTTTGGGACTACATGGCGCTGCATGTAAAAAAAACTTTTTACAGATACTTTTGGTTTGTCAATTGTTATTATTTCTTTTTTTTATGATTCTTCCAGTCTGCCAGACTTTATCGGTATATCAGTTTTGAATCTGGCTGTACAGTCCATGGTAAATGACCAACGACCGAAGCAAGGTCGCTGACACTGTTTTCTCGATGCGCGTGCGCAGCAAGTTTGGTGCGAGTAATTAATGCAATTCGTTATGCTTGTGACTGTACTGTCTGCACGCACCGTATAATTTGGCCAGTATTATGAAACTGAACTTAGAGGAATAATATAAGTAAATATCCAGAGACAATTGTACGCGTCGGTGACTCATTGGTACCAATGTATTTTCGAAATTTCGCTAGTCGTCTGTCCATCGGGTTGGTAGACTAGGTAGGTACCACCGCAGTGTCAGATATCGTATCATAAAACAGAAGAATTTTTCCACTATTGTGTTTCAGGATGAGGGCACTGTAGCTAGTAAAATTATCGGGTATAAGAGACCTAACATCTGTCGTCACGGATGAAGGGCGCAGGGCAGTGTTGACGGATATAAAGACTATCTACTGCAATGATATTCTGTATAAATATCAAGGTAGATACGCCATCTGTGCCTCAAAAACGAAACGCCGAAGAGAGTACAGTTTGTACTCTTTTGTTTAGGTAAATGTGTTCGAATATGTGTATGTGTGCTGTCACTGCATTCGGAACACTTTTTTCGATTGTTTTGTGAGCATATCACGAATCCATACTTTTTTAGATCATTGATCAACTGTTGTCGATTTCCTTCAACTTGTCTTATAATCCCAAAATAAGTTATCTTAGCGCCGTGTTCTCAGGTAAATTTTCATTACATCTTTTACGAGTATAACCGGTCAACGACGTCTGTACAGATTTTGTCAGTGAAAACGTAGTAAGAAAACAATCTAAATAAGTCACAGTGTCAGATTAAATACGAATGTTCACGGTAATGACTTTGAGATACGGTTTCTTTGCTCAATGTCAAATGTCAACCGAAATTTGTTTCGGGGATTAGTTTTTGGCGGGAAAGTAAACTGTCATTTTGATAGGTTAGTTTTATTTACTAAGATTTTTGTTAATCAAATCGTATCTTTATATAGATTAGAAATAAAATTGAATCGCTAGAATGTATGTTGTGTAGGACAAAGTTTTAAATAAAAAGTCCCTTTTATTAAATCTGATTTCCAGAACATCATAAGGAAAGTGCACAGTGCATAAGATTTTTTTTATTCGTTCTAATTCGACTAGGCTACGGACATAAACCATGCTGTCTTATGATTAGTAGCGTATATTTAATCAATGTTTAATGAAATAAATGATAGACGAATTCCCTCCCTTCCTCTTGAGTTTCAGTAAAGATGTGATTGAGTGGGACTATACTAACACCTTAAGCGGACTTCTTGAGAGAACTTAAAGCAACCGTTGTACTGTTTTGTTGAAAAGTGTTTAAATCAATAAAATAATAAAAATAAAAATAAAAATTATTTATTTCAGATTTGCATCCATAGAATGTTAGTACGTTAGCAACAATTTGTCTTAAAATAAATTAGTATACAGTGTTAGTAAGTTACAAACAATTACACAAATTGACCTGTAACTGTTCTTATCCAATGGGTTTGGATGGGACAGTCAGGTCGGGCAATAATCGTCCTCAGAATGCCATTGTCGCTGGCTCTCATACGTCGCATCAAAGATGCAGATTTCTTGCGCATGATCGCGTGAAAGCCGTCCACCCGAGCGTCCGCGAACATTCCCGAGGCGCTGCAGAATCGCGGCAGCCGCAACAGCATTCTGAAGGCGTTATTATATTGTATTCGTAGGGCGTTGTAGGTTCGACGCGCATAACTCACCCACAGACCACTCGAGTAAAACGATTGACAAAACGCCCTAAATAGAGTAATCCTGACCTCCGCCGTACTTCGAGCGAACCTGCGTGCGAGCATATTGCTTCTCACCGCCAGCGCCCTACGCTCTCTCTCAATATCATCGTTGTCATTCAAATCAGCGGTAACAATATGGCCCAGGTATTTAAATTTGTTCACATTATTTAATATTACACCATTAAGACTAATCGGTGGCACATGACCTGGAATACGTTTTCCCGCGTTAAATACTAGAATTTCGCTTTTCTTGGCATTATAGACCAGACCATGAGCCTCGGCATAGGACTCGCATACAGTTACTAATTTCCTCAATCCACCGATCGAGGGGCTCAGAAGCACCATGTCATCAGCGTAGCTTAGGTTATTGAGACACTGTCCATCTATGTAACAGCCAATATGGATGCCGCTGAGCTCCCCAATCAGCCGATTGACGTACAGATTAAAAAGGGTAGGGGAACTAAGCCCACCCTGTCTTACACCGCAGTCAAGAGAGTACTCTTCCGACAAACACCCGCCCACCGGACCTGATTTTTTGGTACTTGTACCAAAATTTAAACACGTCTATACATTCTACTGGCAAACCGGTCTCAGTTAACTTTTCCCACAAAATATCATAATTTACCAGGTCGAAAGCCCGGGATAAGTCCAAGAAGCACGCATACACTGGCGTTTTTTTGTTGGTATAATACCTGACAGCATGCTTAAGACTAAATATGGCACTCTCTGTAGAAACACTAGACTTAAACCCAAATTGAGCATCGTGAAGTTTAACATACTTTGCAATAGCCATTAAGCAAGCTATCAAATATCTTCGCAGCTGTTGTGGCGAGTGATATTGGGCGATAATTAGTCTTGTCAGAAGTATCCCTCGTCTTATTTTTAACAATAGGAACTACCACAGTACGCATTAATGCTTCAGGTAAATAGGCATGTCCCAGACTGAAATTGAAAAGCATTGCCAGTATACGTGTGACGTGTACACCCGCGTATTTAAAATGTTCAATACTTAGACCGTCATGTCCGGGGACTTGCCCCTGGTCATTTTTGCAATTACTTTAGATACATCCTCAGCCACGAATCTGACAGTCCTCCCAGGTTTGGCGCCACTTTCGCCACCCCCACAATCCGATCTAGAATTTAAGGGTGATTTCACTGCAAAATGCTCCTTAAACATATTAGCAATAGCTTTCAGATCTTGTTCACCACCTACGCTCACCGGGACACTTGGTTTAACATTCAGTTTATTAGTATTTTTCCAAAATTTTCCAAAGTGTCTTATAGAAAGGTCTGAAGCCAAGGCATCCATTTTTAACTGCTCCTGTCTGTCTTGGCACCACTTTAATTTACTTTTAAATAATTTTCTACTTTCTATCATGTGTTCGTGTATTGTACCTGAGAGTGGTTTCCCCCATTCTACCCATATTTTAAATCTAAGGCGTGCTTCACTATGTGAGTCTGCAACATACCTATTCCACCCTCTTACATAACCTTTCCTTCGGGGACATTTGTCACGATACGTCTCAAATGCAGCGCCCGACAGTATCTGTATTACATTGTCATACATTTTATCTATAATAACCCTATGCTGGGGATCACTACAATAACCATCACAACATTGACCTAAATCGACGGGAAAGTCAATTTCACTCAGTTTAGAATGACAAATCTCACTATATTGTTCAATTTGAGATACTTGCCTCTCCCCCACACTACTTTATTCCTATCGTTATTACAATTAAAATAAGGTAACACAATTTTTGGTTTTATTTTAAATAAATCACATTCGACTACAAGTGGAAAATGATCCGACCAAAATACGTCATGTTTTTATATATTTTATTGAAACACTAGCTGAATCTGTGACTAAACAGTGGTCTAACCATCTTACACAACCATGGGCTTCACTTAAAAAAGTATACGTATTTGAGTTAATACCCAAACTATTAACATCGGCACACAACCAATTATGTTCCGCACAAAAATGCATCATCTCATCAAAAAATAGCTCATTAGGATGAGCGTTAAAGTCACCTAAAATATAAAAGGATTCGACACCAGAGTTCTCCTCGATTTCAATAATGGACCTTATCGCACTTAAACACTCGGTAAAAACAGTTAAATTTTCTAGAGAATTAGTTGGCATGTAAACACTAAAAACCACTATGGACCGAGTACTTACAGTTAACTTGACGGCAGCGACCCGAACGTTGTCACAATCGATAACCGATACCTTTTCAAACGCACTTTTACGCCACAGGATGGCCACCCCACCGTGAGGGCGACCAGTTAGCAGCTCCGCTGAAGTATCTACCGCCGACGTGCCGGTGCACCCAAAGCCCTGGTCCACCATATGAAGCAGTGGCAGATCATGGGGCAGCAGCCACGTCTCCTGAAGGGCTATGATATCGCTTGACTGGCATAGCAACCGAATTCCGTCCATTGATCTCTTAAGAGATTTGCAATTAAAACTAATAACTTTATAATCTAATTTACTATGATTATGTACTATCATACAGGTTTGTTTACTGCACGTTTTGTACGTCCGAAGTCAAAGAAACGCCGGTACGATACTCCATTCGGCCAAAAATCGTTATTCATAAACACGTCCAGTTTATGTTTAGGCACGAAAATCTTGTATGAATCGTAATCCTAAATGAGACATCTGTCTGTTCAGTAGGTCAGCTAACGAATGTTAACTTCAAATAAACCATTTGTTATATTCATGGATGTATATTAAACTCTTTTTCGATACGTCCATAACTAACATAGAAAGACATTTTACTTTCTAGGTACAAGACAACTTATCACTCGAAATCACTTGCGGTCAAAGACCGACATAATCTTAAGAAACTTGTTTAATAAACGCCCTGGCGTGTAATTTATGTTATCTATGGTTTAATAACCGTCGCACGTTGAGTGAAATTATATAATTGAAGTTTAGATCATTGGTCTAGATTGAAGTCTACTATCTGGGTGGCGGGAAAATTGACAGTTTTATTTTTTGTTGCGATTCAGTGATACTTTCAATGGAATGCATTTACTATAAAGATTAAACTATTTATTTTTAAATTAAATTGAAAATAGTTTTTCGTTTTCTTACTTACTTGTTAATTGAAGAGTCATGTTACTATCAGTTATGTTTTATAAGCTAAAGTTGGCTTATTTATTATTTCTTTTCTATGTTTGTAAACGTACGCGAGCGGAGTGATCCAAGTGCCGTATGGTCATTTCGATTTTCGAGGTCAGTAATGTCTCTTTGCAAGGCACAGGTCTTTCCATACTACATGTCTATAGAGATAGAGAAAGTGTAAGAAAATATTAAAACAATGATTTAAATGATACTTGCTTATAAACAGCAAGTAATAATATAGAGGAAAAATGACTCATTTTTATTCAGCAGTATATACAGCACGAAGTCATAATATAGAAAGTAAACGAAATTTTCAAAATGTCAAAATGTATCGAGAGAAATTATTAGAATTGGATAAAATAGAAAACATTTTAATTTATAAGGGATATTGATACTTAACGGTTGATGTGAAGCAATTTCATCAGTGTTCCGATTGCTTAAGTCGAGGGAATCTTATCCTATTATTTTCACATAAAGGTTTCATTATATGACGATTCTTATAGACACTTGAATATCTTTATGGTGCACTTAATAATGAGGCTGAAACTGGCAGAAAATTGTAGCAGAAAAAATGCGATGGTCAGGGACGAAAAAAGCTTTGGTACCAAAAAAAAGCTGTTTTCATTCATAACCTTTGACTGTAACGAACAAATATTTCAAATAATTTTAACATTTTCTATTTAGAAAACAGGCACCAAGTACTTTTTTGATCCTGGCCATCGCATTTTTTCTGCTAGAATTTTCTGCCAGTTTCAGCCTCATCACTTAATACAGTAGTGCACACTTTATTAGGCACTTCGTAAGTCTTCGGCAATCTTCGGACAAGTACTATTTGCAAGTGCTCTAACTCCCCGATAGCTAGAATGTCTTAAGCTGTTTTTTTACAATTATAGGTTCGCGTTTGATTTCGCCTTGCCTGATGTTAAGCACAGACGATGCGCCTAGGATGGAGCACGCTTACCTAGATAAAAACCTATTCACTCTTCATTTAAAAACCCCAGATTGTACTTTTCGGGAAACAAACTCCGTAATGGATATTCACTACGACTAACCAAAGAAGTTTTGTAACATGATGTTGGACAACCATCACTAAAATAACTTCACATCACTGGGAACTTTATTTATTAAGCGTATTATTCTTAAGTAAATATAGTATTTATTACTAAGATGAAAATGCATGCGGGTTTGCGTTTAAATGTTTGTGGCAATTAGTTATTAAGGTTATCATTTTATTTATAAGTAATATTGTAGACAAACGTTGGTGAAACTTATAAATAAAATAATTTTGATCATAGATTTAGAATTAGCGCACTACGCTTACTGTACATATGATTCCGATTATTGCCAAAGAATCGATTTAAACTAAACCAGACTTATTGTGCATGGCAGTGGCGTGCACAGATATTATGATTAGGGTATGCAAAGTGAGTGACACTTATCTCAAAAACATAAATATTTATATTTTTGTCAAATTAAGTGCTGTTGTTGACAGCAGATTGTCTATGGTTTCAAATCTGTAGAGAAAAATGGGTGAATAGAAAAGAAAAGAAAAAGATTTATTTCAGCAATAATTTCACAATAAATATTAAGAACTGCTCCCATAACAGGTTCCCCTGTGTTATGAGTTATGAGAGACAGGCTCCTCCGTATGCTTACACTAAAAAACGTGTTTATCTACATACACAGATAAAATATATAGTATATATACAGATAATTATTTTATTTTATTTTTCTGCTTGACCCGGAGGTAAACTGGTAGAGAATGCCTCTAGGCATTAATTTCGCCTTTGTGCTATTGTATTTGGTGGATAAAGAATAAATAAATAAAATAAATGTATATAATATAACATAAATACAAAATATTAATAAGAGGGAATCATTTAATGTATTTTCCGGGTTGTCTGGACCCACAGGGTATGCACTGCTTATTTGCATATGTGGAGTGCACGCCACTGGTGCATGGTATTAAAGGTGCAAAGTGTAGTGTACCAGTAATCTGTGAACCGCTGTTGACTAATGCTGGCCACCCCTAAATCTAAAACTTGAGCAAACAAAAGTGCTTCTCTCTTCTCTATCTTCAAAATAATCTCAGTACACTTTTGAGCATAAAGATAAGGTTTGCATAGAGATAATGTTTCTATCAGCGACCCTTCGTAAGAAAGAAAGAAAGAAAAATATTTATTGACTAATAAAAAACAACACAATGACAAGAAATAAAAACAATACACAAGTTAACATCGAAAACTAACAATCGGAAAGCGAATAAACAAATAAACACACATTTTAATTGATTAACAAATATTGTTTAAGGGTAAATTATCAGTCAAAAGGAACCTGCCCCAGCTTATGCCGCTGTATGTGCTTTTGTGAGCATAAATAATGTAAGAACGATCTTCTAGCAGGCCCTACAGCTATTTATCATCAGCTCATTTAACGTCCCCACCGAGGGGCACGAGCCTACCCGTATAGGGTGATTAGGCCTTAGTCGTCCACCCGGGCCCAGTACGGATTGGACGACTTCACACCCTTCACACACCTTCGAACTCTTCGCAGGCGTGCATGAAGGTTTCCTCACGATGTTTCCTTCACCGTAAGAGCGTCGGATAACGTACATATATTTTTCGAAAATTCGAAAATACATTGGTACGTGTCGGGATTTGAACCTCAGCCCTCCCGGTAGGAAGGCGACAGTCCACACCACTGAGCTACCGACGCTCTTTATTTTATTATTTATAATTATGATTAAATGTCAATAAATATAATTACGACGATACTGATACATGTTTATATTACAGTAGAACGCTGGTTATCCGAATCAATTAGGACCGGGGTCGAATCGAATAATCGAAAATTCGGATAATCGAACATAGACTGGTAATAAAGAAAAACGAACACACATCGAATAAACTTTATTAATTTTAACAAACACAGTTACAATAACGCTCACTTGAACATCACGATCAGATAAAGTGGCAACCCCATTAGGCCTTAACAGAAGTACTAAGTGTAAAAATTCACAACGATAATAGAGGCTTAGGACCGATTCGGATAATTGGCGATTCGGTTAGTCGGCGTTCGGATAAATCGGTGTTCTACTGTATATAAGACGGTCCATAGTTCCGGGCGTCCTACGCTACGCTTGCCAAGCCGCGGTCTCCACTCCAGAACTCGTCTGCTCCATCGGACATCGGTTTCTGCGACATACGTGATCCGGCAAGCTATGTCTGTCTTCTTATCTATTGGATTACCGAACTAAATACAATAATCCGACCACTTGTATTGTGTATGTATATAAGTATGTTTATCCGTTGGTTAGCACCCATCACAGAGGCTTCACGCTTAACTTGGGGCTAGATGGCGCTGTGTGAATGTCAGTGGATATTTATTTATTTTCTTCCAGCAAGCTGAGCCGCCTAATCATCTAAGAACCTCTTTATGTTATTAGAGGTATGGGCCGATTTTCCTTATTACTAGCTGTTCCCTCCAGTATAACGTCGTATTCTCGTATTATAAGATATTCTCCCGCAGTAAACCATAACCTAAAAACGAGACCGCGCGGTATAACTATGCTTTATTTTTTCAAAATAAAAAGTATTGTCTAAAATAAAAGCGGCCTATTTGTTTCTTTATTACATCAGCTTTCTGCCACAAAAGTCCCGTACAAATCCATTTGTTTTAGAGATTACCCGGAACAAGCAGACAGACAGACAAAAATAAAAAAAAATAATTTTGACTTATATATATACTCATGAAGATAATTTTTTTTTCAATATTACAAACAGGTCTAAAATTTCATTTATAAATAAAATTTAAGTGCCTGTTTGTGATATAAATATGTACTAAAGATGATAACTGCTATGTCGGTTATAAAGTGTTGATCATTAATTGCGGTTGCTTCACATGTTGATGTCAAACAATCGATTGTTTCGTAATTGAATTGGAATCGAGTCTTCATCGATTTGCATAGCTTTCCGCTCTGTTTAATCTTGCGCATGCGTGACTGTACATGTAAGACTTTATTGACTAATCCGTCGATTGATCTAGAATTTTGTGAGATTGTAGAACGAAATAAGAAATACTAATTGTATATTAATCTTTCAAGACCATCATATAAATAAACTAGATTGAGCCGCGGCTTCGCTCGCGTTTAATTTAAGGTAACACGTTGAGCCAATGATATAAAAAAGTATGAATTCGTGATATGCTCACAAAACAATCAAAAAAATCGAATCGGCGGTTCGTTTTTGAGGCCAGGGTGGCAAATTTTCCTTTATATATACAGAATATCATTGCGGTGAACTCATTATTTTGACTTTTAGCTATTTTCCTGGAAGGAAGCTAAAAATCTATCGAAAGACATTTATAACATCGTTTAAAAGTATATTCTGTTCAGAGTTATCTTGTGTTCTTAACCGAGAAAATAAACGAGCGGAGCCACGGGCAAATTTATTATACTATGTATATCCCACAGACATCCGAATACACAATTAGACTGGACAAGCCGCCAAGTTTATAGGCAGTCCCAGTGTCGCAATTTCTTTTCGGTTTTTTACTGTGAAAAGTTATTATATTTCTTGGTAAATTTACTGATTCATTGCGATGATGGCATGTTACAATTGCACAGGATGGCATTTTGGAAAAAAAAGGTAATTTCTTCTAATATTCGTGCGACTTCACTCGTCTAACAGAGCGTAAACTGGCAGCCAGTATATGCTCGTTGAGCTTACATTTGTCGCACTTTAAACGCGGCTTGCCCCATCTCCTGTATTGGGAAATCTGTGGTATATCCCATTAAAACTACACACATATGTTGAGCGGGATATACCCGGCTTATGGGTTATCAGCACTCGTAATGAGGGTAATGAGATGCAAGTTCATTAGCGCTGTGATTGGGTAATTAATCGTATTGAAGTACATATATTGTTTTGATCAGGATTCAAACGTTAATTATATACGATTGGATATCTTTGTTTGTTCTAGCATTTGTTAATTGAGGACCATGGCTGGATTCAAAAAGAAATGTGAAATGCGAATAATCAATAATTCGGTATTTTCCACCACCCGCAATAAAGTCAAAGTCAAAAACATTTATTTCAAATTAGGCTTACAAAAAGCACTTATGAACGTCAAAAAATATACAAAAATATAATAAATAACGATTAAAATACTAAACTAAAATGCCAAACCTTATTTTTATAAAAGCTCACCTTATGTTGTTTTTTTGATTACTTTTGTATATTTGCAATATTGTATTTTCAAATACACTGATACCAATAAATATAAGGTCAATTGATGATAGTGAGCAATGACGTCACATAGCAATGATCTCATACAAAATATATGGAAACGTTCCTTTTTGACAGTTCATAAAAAGTGCGTCAACGATTAGTGGTGCCAAATACCCAATTACACACCAATACATACATCCAATTCTTCATGTACACACAGAAAGTTCGGGCGGTAATAAAGTAGGATTATTTTTGTATTGTTTAAGTAATATATTTCCCTTTCTTGTATTTTTTAACTGTGAGATTGTCTGGAAGAAATTGCTTCTAGCGATAAGACCGCCTAAATTGCATTATGTTTTTGTTTATTAATGAAAAATTATATAAACGTGTGTGTGTGCAATAAAGAATTTTATCTATCTATTATTAAAACAACCCGAAATTGTACTATTAACACGTTAAAAAACAAACTTTTAAAATGTTCTAAAAAATAATTTATTACATAGGTACTTATAAGACTTTTTAAATGATAAACGTAAAGATTGATAATGTAATGTATGATGATTGTTGTGGAACAATATTGATCCATGTGTAACCTTTTTGACATTTAATTAAACTTGAATATATATTTTTAATCCAATATATATTTGCATGTAACTCTCTCTCTTAAACCTATCGCACATACGTGACCAGCCCACTACCACTTCAACTTGCTGATTCGGCGGGCTATGTTGGTAACTTTAATTCTCGTACGGATGAAATAATTTATGATTTTATCCCTAAGTGAGACCCCGAGCATATCTCGCTCCATTGCGCGTTGAGTGACTGAACTTGTGAACCAATCCCGCAGTCAGTGTCCATGTCTCAGCTGCGTATGTTAGCACGGGTAGGACGCATTGCTTAAATACTACTTTGCAAGTAGCTATTTATAGCAAAACATGTGCACTCGAAAATTTAATGTACAACTTTTATACCATGTTTTTTAGCGAATAAAGACATATTCTATTTCAACTTATTAAAATATATAAAAAAAAGATTGTCAACTAAGCATCATAATTGGGTATTTGACACCACTAATCGTTGACGCACTTTTTATGAACTGTCAAAAAGGAACGTTTCCATATATTTTGTATGAGATTATTGAAACGTGACGTCATTGCTCACTATCATCAATTGACCTAATATTTATTGGTTTCAGTGTATTTGAAAATACAATATTGCAAATAAACAAAAGTGATCAAAGAATCGACATGTAAAATAAAGTGCACTTTTATGAAAATAAGGTTTGGTATTTTATTGCGAATGGTGGAGAATACCGAATTCCAACAACAGCTCAGAGGGCGAGGGGAGTAGATGAAAACCAGAGATGTCCGGGATCGTTCAGTTCAGCTAACCTCCTTCCTTTGTCTCATAATCATAATACTTGTTTTTTTTTTATATATTTTTAATTTTAATTTATAAAATGTGTAAGAGCGTCGGTGGCTGAATGGTGTGGACTGTCACCTTCCTACCGGGAGGGCTGAGGTTCAAATCCCGCCACGTACCAATGTGTTTTCGAAAATATATGTACGTTATCCGACGCTCTTACGGTGAAGGAAAACATCGTGAGGAAACCTTCATGCACGCCTGCTAAGAGATTCGAAGGTTGTGTGTGAAGTCGTCCAATCCGCACTGGGCCCGCGTGGACGACTAAAGTATGAGCTGATGATTATGAAAAAGTGTAAAGAGACAATAAATATATTCTTATTCTCATTTTTTATTATTATTTTTGAAATTGATTTTGATTTTATGAATATTTCATTATTAAAATACTAGTAGTAATTATTTTATCCACGGACATTAAAACAAGGAACTTTTACTACGGACACTAAGCAATGGGAGAACATATCCTAACACATAATATAGGTATATTTTTTAATAGGTATGTACATGCAATTAATAGAAACCACCCAGACTAATACAAAGTGACTAGTTCATGCACACAAATGTTTACTGTCCGGGTATTAAACCCAGAACCCTTAGTGTAGTAGTAGACTTTCCAACTTATACAACAAACGGGTCGACAAACTGGACACGATGTTATTTTAGATTTTCTCCGCTTATATGGATAAAAATTCTTCATGACATCTAAAAGATAACTGTACAGTATTTCATATTATTTAAGTTACTTAATCTATTATTAAGTCGACTTAAATGTCATTCGTACATCTCTCTCTAATCATATAATGTTACTTGCGTAATGATAAAAGCCACCTTATTAATTTTATTCTAAGCCGTAACCTTTAATCTATAACCCGGTGTGTACCACAGATAATAAATTATTATTCAATCATCCATTTTGGCGCGAATCAGACACTGATTATAATAAATATCCACTGACATTTAAACATCGCCATCTAGCCCCAAGTTAAGCGTGAATCCTGTATGATGGGTACTTAACAACGGATAAACGTACTTTTTTTGTAAATACATATTATACATAAAAAAACACCCAGACCTTCCACCATTATTACCATTACAAACAGACATGTTCATGTGCACAAATGTTTGTACTGCCCGGGGATCGAACCTGGAACCCTTAGTGTAGTAGACGGCGTCTCAACCGCTACACCAAATAGGTCGTCAATAATATTATTACTAGATATTTAATGATATTCTGTATATATAAAGGTAGATACGCCACCCGTGCCTTAAAAACGCACCGCGCCGAAGAGAGTACACTTTGTACTCTTTTGTTTAGGTAAATGTGTTCGAAATTCGAAATATGTGTGTGCTGTCACTGCATTCGGAACACTTTTTTCGATTGTTTTGTGAGCATGTCACGAATCCATACTTTTTACATCATTGTAGATATTAAGTAAAGGTTCTCGATTGGCGTTCACGTAACGGGAACAAAGCGTAGTCCGAGTGTCCGACCTCCAACCAGATGGAGCGATGACCTGGTTAAGGTGGCGGGTAGCAGATGGATGTCAACTGTTAAGGATCGGCCCACGTGGAAATCATTAGGGGAGGCCTTCGTTCAGCAGTGGACATTTAAGGCTGTAATTATGAAAATGACGATTGTTCATACATTGAACCGTCTAACCCAATACGATTGGGATATTGACTGAAGTAATTAATAAATTTAAAAAACAGGTCATGTTATAAATTACTGCAAAATGTTTGGAAATATGTCGGTTTAACAGATTGAGAGCGATACATATATTTTGAACACGTATATGTGCCATACCTACCTGTTTCCATATTTTTTCCACTTTAACCCGTATCCAAACTTTTCAAAACATTTGTTATTAAACTCTCTCTCTCTCTCTTCAACCTATTGCAGTCCACTGCTGGACATAGGTCTCCCCCATTTTACGCCAGACATCCCGGTCCTCCGCCTTTCTAAAAACTTATTAAACTCTCATTTCATTTTATTGGCATACACACAAATAAATAAAAGCAAATAAAAACGATCTATATTAACCATAGCTTCATAGCACACGACGAAAAGGCGGGAGATTGTATAGTAGGTGAAATGTCAAACAACAGCTAACTTTTTTTTAAACAGCCTCAAAACCGGCTTCGACTAACTGTTTACCGTTGGCTGTATGAGATAAGTTACCTATGTTATGTAATTATTATAGAACACTTATTACGAAATGTCATTTCCATCGTGCTATATTAATAACAAGCTTAGATTTAGAATTTGCTAAGCAATTGTTAATCTACAGCAGAAATCGGATGAGGCCTTTTATACATAATACATAAGCCTTTCGTTTTTATTTATTCATGTGGCTTTCATATGTACACAGTCGTTTCAAGGAAATGAAATTACTTGAATAACGGTCTCCTACAAACTAATATCTAAATTGTTCTGCATAATATTTCGATAGCATCAGGAGAGAGCAAAATAAGAGAGTCTTTAGCAAAGGCTTTTACAGTCATGGCATTGAACAAAGTTTTAAAAGGGGCATAATGAAGAGTTTAATTTGATTTGGGATAGTAAAAGTAAATTCATATTTTTCTTAAAAAAAGAAGTCAACACTGAAACGAAAATTGTGTGAAAATGTTCCATTTCATAATTTTGGGTCAGCAGTTTAAGCTGTGCATTAGAAATCAGTAAGATCAAAAAATATACAATGTTTTATAAACTTGATTTAAAACGAGGATTTTTATTAACAATTTGACTTTAAAGGTGTCATTAAAATAGTACAAAATCAAAAGCACGAGCTTACTACTATTAGTACTATTTCTCTAAGACATGTAGCGAGCGACTGCTGACAAACTGCATGTGCATTTTGGCAGATTATTTGAAATGGAAAATGGTTTAAGTTTTGAATAAATAAAAAAAAAACGTGATTTTTTTTTTATATATTAATGAAAACTCCGCCCAACTTACGCGATGGGCAGACTTTTGCCGCTAACAATTTCTGAGTGAGATTGTGCATGTAGTTAGTTTATTGTTTATCTAAGGCCCAACCTACCACACAGGCCCAATGCAGATTGGTGGACAACTACTGACCTGAGTAGCCGGTACAGACAGTAGCGTGCACCAAGATTATGTGGAAGGTATCCAAAGTGAGAGACTATCACAAAATTAAAAAAACTTTTTTCGTTAAATTAAGTGTTGTTAAACATCGTGAGGAAACCTCATGCACGCCTGGGAAGAGATTCAAAGGTTGTGTGTGAAGACGTCCAACCTGTACTGGGCCCGCGTGGACGACTAAGGCCTAATCACCCTATACGGGTAGGCTCGTGCCCTTCCGTGGGGGACGTTTAATGGGCTGATGATGATGAAGTGCTGTTCCCAACACCAGATCGCCTATAGTTTTAAATTTGTGAAGGAAAATGGATGAATAAGTGGGGATCATGTAATATGTTGGCGATTTTCCGGGTTATCTGGTCGCACAGGTTATGCACTGCTTATTTGCATATATGGAGTGCACGTCACTGAATACCGGCTTATCGTGTCCGAAGCATGGAATTTTCTTTTTAGAAAATCATGTTTTTCAACCTGCAATTATCTAACAAAAATAGTTTGAATCTCTTCGCAGGCGTTCGCAGGTTACCTCACGATATTTTCCTTCATAGTAAAAGCGCCGGAATATAATTTCGAAAATTCGTAAAGACATTGGTACGTGGCAGAATTTGAATTTGCGCCCTCCACTCGTGTTTCACGGGACAATATCTGGCATCGGTGGTACCTACCTAGTCGACTCAGTACTAAGTCTACCACCTAGTAAGCTGAACGCAATAGACCGCGCAGGCAGTTTAGTGTAAATATATTTATTTTTCTAGTTACCTCATTAACCCTGCCATAGTTCGCCGCGGGTCATCATGAATGATTCGAGATTTAGTCTTTCACTTTCTAAAATGGAGACGATATGGTTACATAAAGTGTTACTTACTATTATGATTTTGTTAAATATGAAAGTCACGCTTTATTTATTTTACTTTGATGACCCATGTGGCGTAATGGTTAAGACGGTTATTACACTAAGCCCGTATTCTAGAACAAGACTCAAGGGTTGATTTACTTGATAGAGAGATTGAGTAGAGTTAGAAAGGGATAGAGCTATATACTATAAAATTGCCGTCCCTTTCTAACACAATTTAAATTGAGATCAACGTTGAGTGTCGTTCTGGAATATGGGCCCCAGTGTAATAGCGGGCCTGGTTAAGGTCATTGCTCCATCTGATCAGGGGTCGGCGTACGCTTCTTCTTCAGCTCGAGAACCTTCCTGCTCCAGTGGCAGATTTGCTAACCTTATGGGCTATATTGGCCACTTCGGTTCGCCTACGGATGTCCTCGTTTGGATGTTATCTCTTACGGGAATCATAGATTAAGAATTACACGCAAAGCTTACTATATATAATTACTTAGCGTAGCGGAAGACCTAATATAGTCATCTTTATATATATGTTTTATCTAATTCAACAACCAGCTAATCTGATAGTAAGCAGCAAAGTCTACACATTTAGTGCTCTGGTAACTTTCATGTAGGGGCGTAGGGATTATTACTATCTTGTGACGTGAAGCTTAAAGTAAATTCAAGTCTTCCAGTTTGTACGACAGAGAAAATATTAAAAACTGTTAAATCCGAACCTCTAAAATATTTTTAAAAAACTTAAAAACATTTTTTTTAGTTTTTGTACGGCACTAGTCTGTTAGCGTTTTGATTCCTTTGCCCGTCGGATTGCGGAAAAAAAAACATTTACAGCAATGGCGGAATTTTAGCTGGGGTTTTTTACAATATCAATGCCGATGCCTTTGGTAGATTAATATCCAGTATTTTAAATAAAAATATCATAACTATAAGTAGCACTGAGAGCGTCGGTGGCTCAGTGGTGTGGACTGTCGCCTTCCTACCGGGAGGGCTGAGGTTCAAATCCCGACACGTACCAATGTATTTTCGAATTTTCGAAAAATATATAAGTCGTCCAATCCGCTCTGGGCCGCGTGGACGACTAAGGCCTAATCACCCTATATGGGTAGGCTCGTGCCCCTCGGTGGGGACGTTTAATGAGCTAATGATGATAAGATAGACAAAAAGT
>PQWD01004586.1:90004-101697 GCA_019425675.1 Leucinodes orbonalis
TATGAGTGTAGACAGACTGTATATTGAAGGCGGTGTCTAATTTTTGTTAGTGTGCAGTTACAGATTTGTATTAGTGTGCGTCACTAGGGATGTGACCTTGGTATCGAACATATTGCTAGAATTAAGCCGGGCGTCGTCGTCGCACCTGCAGAATTAGATGATTATAAATTGTGTTAAAAATAACATGGAGTCAGATACAGCAACGCTGTTAATTTTATCTACAACAAAAATTAAAAATAAAGCGTTACCATAATAAATTTTATACGCAAATATTTTGAAGTTTGGTCTTCCTGGGTTAAAAATTAGATGATGTTGGAACAAATAAAACAAAATATTATTGGTAGGTATTAAATAGACTATATTATATTTTTACGGTAAAATAACAAATTTTAAATAACACTCACAAACAAACTTAAAAATTATTTTAAAAAATATATACTGAAAGCCTCATTATCATTTTTAAAGACCCATACATACCTACATTGATAACCCACAATAGTGGGTATCATGAAAAAAAGTTTCAGTTTAAAATATGCGACCTAAAAACATTTTTTTTTCATGTTTTTTTGTTAAAATTATAATGTGGATTACAGAACACAAATATGTTCTTGCAAAATTATAACAATATTTTTATAGTTTTTAAATTTTCTGAGAAAAGTTGATGTGATATTCGGACAAACATACAGACATGACGAATCTATAAGGGTTCTGTTTTTTGCTGTTTGACTACGGAACCCTAGAAAAGTATAAAAAGTTTAATTTCTATCTAAAGAAAAAAATTACTTTAATAACCAGTTATACAGAAAAGACTCGCATAAAAGGGTCTAAATAGTAAAAATAACTAACAGGTTGATAATATCCAGGATATCCTTCAAAAATGGTTGGTACTGCATCGGATTTCAGTTTTTTTATTGATAAGCCTACGATGAAACAGGATTGCTCAAAATGTTTTGAGCAAAGCCTGGAGTTCTTCGTAGGCTCCCAGTTTTCACGCCTTACACTTTTAACCCATTCTTCTCTGATTTGTGGACATTTCGGGAACCTAAAAATTCAATAATTGTATAAAAAAACTGTTAAAGAAATACTATCGATGGAATTAAATTCTATGTTGAGTACATCACTATGTAACATCCTTAAATTTTCATGCATAATATTAATTGTTTTAGACGTAATTTCTACAATTAATACAAGCTAATGTATGTCTAACATTATTTAAAGTCTACTACTACATGTTTTTTATCCATAAGTCTCATTACAACTACGTAATATGAATGAAAATGTCGTCAAATATTTACTTATGAAATGATAATTCCGGGTCTTTTACTCCTCCTTTGGTGGTTCTTGAAGAACAATTTACCGCAGAACACGACATTTTTCTACGTTTACTTATTTCTTTTCAAAATATTTATTAAAATTATGACACTGTGAAAAATTTGCACGACAGCTCGTAATGTTTTGGCCTCTTTGGAGGCCACAAAATGACACGACGTCAGAGTTGTCAAACGTTATCAACCGTCTCTTCTACTCGTAACTAGGATTCGTGTGATAGACAAAGATACATGACGTGTATTGCATTACAATGATATAAGAGCGGCAACGTCTTATGACTACATCTAGTACATGCTTAATCTAAGTATTTCCTTATTTTTAATAGTTTTAAAGAATCACAAGCTAGAAAATATCAATACTTCATAGTACATATTTGCGTTACTTATATTTTTATATTTCATTTTTTTCACTTGCAGATTGAAGTTTACAAACAAACACATCTGGGGGCACGGCAGTGCCCCGCCAAGTCGAGCGCGAAGCAAACACTGCATACCATCCTTTACAGGACCCATTTCGGCGCATTATCAGGCCCCAATTTGAGAACTTTGGATAATAACAAAGGGTTCGAAATTTTCGTCATCTAGTTAGATATAATAACATACTTTAAATCCAAAATTTCAAGTCTGTAGGTCATTTAGTTCCGACGTTACGCGAAAGCAAAGTTTCGCATTTCGACAGATAGACACTTACTCACTCACTCACTTACTCAAGATCATCAAAATAGAACTAGTACTCCATTAACTCAGAGAGCTGAAATTCGGTACAAAGTCAGGGTTTAATCTATACTAATATATAAAGCTGAAGAGTTTGTTTGTTTGTTTGAACGCGCTAATCTCAGGAACTACTGGTTCGATATGAAAAAATATTCTGTGTTAGATAGCTTATTTATCGAGGAAGGCTATAGGCTATATATCATCACGCTAGTAATAGAAGCGGAGCAGCAATGAAGAATGTTTCAAAATCGGGGGTATTCTTTCATACTTGGAGCTTCCGCTGCGTACCTGAGTAAACGGTTAAAGTTTCACCAAAGTCATGTATGAAAGTATTGTTCTCCTTTTAAAGATCTACAAAAAGTCGCGACCATATGTCTATCTTTTAAGGTTAGCTCACTATAACACATATTTTTTGCTAAAAAAAATTCTGTAATTGACCCGAAACCTTTAAAGTGGAGGAGGGGAAATCCTATGTATAGTGATAAATGAAAGTACGTGTTATCCTGAATTTAATGCGAGCGAAGCCGCGGGCAAAAGCTAGTAATATATATTCAACATGGTGGGCCGCTTAATCCAATGTCGAAAATCGGAGGTACGGTAGTGCCCCTGCCAAGTCGAGTGTGCTAGACCAATATAAACAGACATGTTCGTGCACACAAATATTTGTAGGTACTGCCTGGGGATCGAACCCGGAACTTGGTGTAGTAGCCGACGTCTCAACCATTACAAAATGGGTCGTTCCAATATTCCTTTCAAGTCTCTACAAAGAAGTGAAATCCTACAAAAACATTCTGTAAAAAATTTAGCAAGTCTCGATGGAGCTGCTTGATTATCTCTAAAAAGTAATGAAATAAGACAAAGACGTGCCAAGTCTAAGATTCCTTACTGCGATTACTTTTATTATGGTTAATGTTGTGTGACTTAACCGTTGAACATTATTTATACGTTAGTGGCTTTATTGAATCACCATTTTCCAAGTGACAAATTTGTATCGTCATTGGGTAACGGTTCTGGCTACAGAATAGTGCAATGGTGTCATGGAGTACCTGGTTATTAACCCCCGACGCAAAAAGAGGGGTGTTATAAGTTTTGTATCCTTGTATACTCTTCAACGGCCAAGTCACACAACATCAACCATAATAATAAAGTAATCGCTGTAAGGAACCTTAGACTTGGCACGTCTTTGTATTGATTTCATTACTTTTTAGAGATAATCAAGCAGCTCCATCGAGACTTGGCTAGATTTTTTACAGAATGTTTTTGGTGGGATTCTGTTATCTAATCCAAACCATGGACTTGCTCAAATAAAAAAAAAAACAAATTGACATGTCACAGTTTGTGTCACAGTTGACGTTACCACTTCTACACTTGGAACCAAAAAGTACTATCTTGGAACCATTTGTTTATTTTGATTGTAAAATAATTTATTATTTGATTCTAAATTAAAATATACTATGGCCGGCCAAAACGTAAACGTTTGCGACATCGGGGACGACGTCAAAGAGGTTTTAAAGAAGTTCCGTTTCCAGAAACATAGTTCAAACTGTGCGTTAATATTGAAGGTAAGAACTAATCTATTATTTTAGTGATTTCCTCCTGGGACTGACTCATTCCTAAATGATCATTGAAGCGTAAAGTTTGTCATCGCAGCTATAGAGATCATCATCTTGCGTACAAAGATATTCTAACTGGAAGAATAAGGGTGTAACCAAAATAAAAATATGTTTCTAACAGCAGCAAAAATACTAATAAAAATAACAATATCCAACTAATCTGCTGAAACATGAACTTTGTCCAATATTTTATTTTAGAGAAAAGTCGTAGTTTCATTAAATATTTGAATCATATAGAAATATGTAAATGAATTTTATTTTGTGAATTATTTTATAAAAAAGTCACTGATATGCTCATATTCCTTGACATATTTTGCGTTTATAGCATCTTTCATCATTTGTTAATCCTCTTACCACCTTAGGTCAATTATTATTAAGGTCTAATTAAAAGATATAAATTATTATTTTATGAAAAGTCATATATTGACATCACAGAAAAGAACAGACATTAACAAAATAATATATACACAATGCAAACACAATGATATATCTCATAATGCAAACCCTATGATGTGAAAACTCTTCAACCAGTGTCTTCAACAATTATTTATTTATATAAATATTTATGCACATACTGACATGACAGAGTTCAATATTTATGGAAACTACAAACGCACTCTCTCCTCCCCTCTTTCTTCAAAATGTCGCAGCCCACAGCTGGACACAGGAATTCCCTGTTTTGCCCCAGTTCTTTTCTCTTTAACTTATTACAGTCCACTTAGGTCTCTCCAATTAGCTGATATCTGGATTAAGTTACAAAGTAATTAAATTAAGTGTAATTGCTATGTTCCAGGTGAATAGAGAGAAACAAACATTGGAGGTAGATGAAGAACTTGATAATATTGAGTTAGAAGAGCTGCAAGATATACTACCGTCCCATCAGCCTCGCTTCATTGTGTATAGGTAAACAAAAACAAGCTCTGACATCTCACTGCAAAACACAGGTCTTACTGCAGAGCATGTCTACGGAGATTGGGGTGTAAACCACCTTGCAAAAATGTTGTTAACATAAAAGAAGGAGGTTCCTAGGTGGTAGACTCGATACTGAGTCGACTAGGTAATTACCACCGCAGTGCCAGTTATCGTCCCGTGAAACAGGAGTGTTGTGTACTGTTATGTTTCGGGATGAAGGCACTGTAGCTAGTGAAATTACTGGGTATAAAAGACTGACATCTGTTATCTCGGGCTCAGTGCGGCAATTATGGAGGATAATAACTGTCTACCAGTTGTTGGTCACCTTCAATGCCACACTGTTATGGTTATGCATATCACTTACCATTAAGTGAGCGTCCTGACCGTCCTGTACAATTTTAACCAAATTAAATAAGTATGTTTATATGTGAAAATGATTATCCACAGACATTCACACACTGTCATCTAGCCCCAAACAAAAAATTAGTCTGTAATATGGGTACTAATCAACAAATTCACATACTTATATATTTTTTTCAATATTTTAATTAATATCTGCATGGAAATATATGAAGAGGAATACTTCTCATCAAACTAAATAGAAGAAATGTTGATCTAATCAAAATTTAACTAAATGTGCTTATATCAATTGCAGTTTCAAAATGGAGCACGATGACGGGCGGACTTCATTCCCGATGTGTTTCATATTTTACACGCCGCGAGATGCGCATATGGAGTTACAGGTAATGAAAATTCAAAGATTTCGAGAGGCATGACCAATTATAATCGATTAAATGTTCCAATTCCAATAAATAAATATCCACTGACATTCACACAGCGCCATTATCCCCAAGTTAAGCGTGAAGCCTGTAGTATGGGTACTAAACAAGGGATAAACATACTCTATTATGTTTATTTTTAATACATATTATACACAAAATATGCCCAGACCATTACAAACAGACATGTTCATGCACACAAATGTTTGTACTGCCCAGGGATCGAACCCGGAACCCTTGGTGTAGGAGCCAACGTCTTAACCGCTACATTAAATGGGTCGTCAGCTTCGTTCTTCCATGATAAAACTTTGCTCTCTCTCTCTCTTCAACCTATCGCAGTCCACTAATGGACATAGGTCCCCCCATTTTGCGCCAGATATCCGATCCTTCGCTATCCTCATTTTGCTCGCACACACGTAAATGTTACTTATTTTTCTTACCATGAAGTTAATCGTTTTGTACATTTGCAGGTTATGTATGCGGGCACCCAGAGGGCGTTGGCGGCAGCCGTTGGTGCCCCCCGTCTCTTAGAAGTGAGGGAGATAGACGAACTTACATCTGAGTGGTTGATGGAGAAACTCAAGAAGTAAACTTTGGAATGTAAAATATTTATTTATACTTTGCTTATTAGTGAAAATGATGGGAATATGATATAGAATGAAAGTGACCGAGTCGATGCAGTGAAATGAGTGTTTTAAAATATAATTTTACCGCATACAGCGCCATCTAGGAACAAGCTTAGCAACTAGTTAGATAACAGATAAGCATTATACACACTGTATCTCTATAAATATTTTTTTACTCTAACTTTTTGCGTAAATACGGCGTTTTAGCTAGTGGCCGGCAGCCTAGCAGACCTGCAACGCCTTGAGATTCGAGTCCTAGAGCTATCAGAACTCGCCATTTGTGAAGCTGTCAAGGCCTGAACTGAGTAATTTAAAGGTTCTACGAGTTGTTTCATAGAAAAACTGAGTGTTGAAGATTTATCTTAATTCAAAACATGATTTCATGGTAAGTGTATGCTATACTACTAACATTGAGTAGTCACTTTTATTCTGAGGTATTTTTTTATACATGTATTTTTGAGATCCTAACTTCCTTATTTTTTTTCTGTTAAAAAAAAAAATCTGTATTTGAAGGTTTTTTTTCGTCATTCGATATTAATTGATTTTGATTTAAAATTGTATATTTTGATTTGTCAGTTTAATTGAAAATAAAAATGCTATTATATTTAAAAATAAAAATCGTAGATGTCATGTGTATAAACCAAAGTTGATAATTAATATATTGAGATTAAAATTATTGCTGATTAAATTAGGTATTGAATTAGATATTTATAACATGTTATGGGCTGATAAGAAAAACCGACTAAAAATGTGTTTATACGAAGAGTAAGAGAAATGTGTGATTCAAACTGTAATGCCACTGTAAATCCCTTCATTATATGTTTTCAAACCTTTCTTAATTTATAATTTTACTGTCAAACTTTTTTGTATGTTAAAATATTTTTAATATAAACTAGGAATTTTGCTTTTTACTAAATGTGATTATGTAATTTATAAATAAATATATTTCTAATACTCATAGAAATCTTGTCAATGGATAATATGAACATTGGTTTTTAAAAATTATTAAATTATCACTAAATATATAATTTCATTAAAAATTTCAATTTACTAAAGCTGGAAAGACAAAGACTTGGTTGGTTTAAGAATTTTGTAAGGGCCATTATTCCAGAGCGCAAAGTAAGATAAAACCAAATTAAATATAAAACCATAAACCATCCATATTAAGAGTTATAAAAGTGTGTATAGTCACAAATTTAATAAATATACTAAAGTCCATCGAGGGATAATTTACCTACTACGTTAGGAAATTAATCTCTTTAGTGAAGTCTACTAAAATGGGAAACTTTTCACTAGTTGAAAAAGTCGCCATTTTGATAGTTGAAACGTATATTATCAAATATACACGATTAATTTAGCATTATGCCTATCGCGCACACAAAGTAATAAAGAATATAAGTTTATTTAAAATAAAGAGTGTGTTTCGCGCGTTTTGAAAAAAAAAAGCCTTAAAGTGCGTAAAAACATCAGTTCTGAAATGCATTTTTCTAAGAGACACTAAATAGTTTCTAATGGCACAAACTTTGACCTGGAACTAGTATAAATGGATCTACTGAGACAGATGCTGCGAAAACCTTTCCAATTTATTAACGTATTTAGGCAATAAGTCGCATTTTGATGTTCGATGTATTTTGTGAAAGTATAATAAATTTATACAAAAGTGATTTTGATAGCATTTATACTGTATAAGTGTATAGATATAGTAATATATACCTATATAACGCATGTTGTTTTAATTTATTGCCTGATCTTGTGTTATTAAAAATAATTTATCATCGCTCCCATGGACGTATAAAAAATACGGACGGAGTCTCGCTAACAACAAAAGCACGGTAAAATTAATGTTAATTGTATCGTGATAAAAGTGTCTAAATTAGGCCAGTTTTTGTATGGAAAATTAAGACATTTGGCTCGCTTCTGTCAACAGAACCGAGAAAAAAGTAAAAAAAACATGACTCGCGTAGTACAAAAATATTTTTTAACCAAAAAACAGCCTACGCCTTCCCTTTACGTGGACGCCACTCGACAACCTTTCTGCTTAATTTTTCTACGTATTTGACGTTATATTATAACCGACTTCAAAAAAAAGGTTACTCAATTTCACCATATATATGCTTTTTTATGTTTTGCGTAACATATTACATGCACACTTGGCAGTCGTTTTGAAGACAGCAATACCTGCAAAAGGTTAAAATTAATAGGAGAACGTAGCTCCCTAAGTACTTCTTTGCTGGACATAGGTCTCCCCCATTTTGCGCTAGATATCCCGGTCCTTCGCTATTCTCATCCAGTCTCCACCAGCGACCGCAAGTCGTCGGTCCCTCAGTCCTACGCTATGCTTGTGGTGACGCGGTCTCCACTCCAGAACTCGTCTGCTCCAACGGACCGAGGTTCTGCGACATACGTGACCAGCCCATTGCCACTTCAACTTGCTAATCCGGCGGGCTATGTCGGTCACTTTAGTTCTCATACGGATGAAATTATTTTAGCACTTAGTCGGATATATAAAGACTAGCCTTTGCCCGCGGCTTCGCTCGTATTAAATTCAGGATAACACGATACTTGCATTTATCACTATACATACGATTTCCCCTCCCTCCAACTTTGAAGGTTTCGGGGTCAATTTCAGAATTTTTTTTAGCAGAAAATATGTTATAGTGAGATAACCTTAAAAGATAGACATATGCTGTCGCGGACTTTTTTGTAGACCATTAAAAGCAGAACAATACTCTCATACATGACTTTTGTGTAACTTTAACCGTTTACGCAGCGGAAGCTCCAAGTATGAAAAAATACCCCGATTTTGAAACATTTTTCATTGCTGCTCCGCTTCTATTACTCGTAGCGTGATGATATATAGCATATAGCCTTCCTCGATAAATAAGCTATCTAACATTGAAAGAATTTTTCAAATCGAACCAGTAGTTCCTGAGATTAGCGCGTTCAAACAAACTCTTCAGCTTTATATATCGGATATATAAAGATAATAATTCGGTCGCCGACATATTTTTTTGACGAGTATTTTTGTAGAGTATGTATAGGAAGAGCACAATAAAACACAAATTTATTTTGTATATATTTACTTTCTATTTGTTCTTACAAAATGTATAAGTACATTTTTTGCTATATTTTGTCACGTGGATTTGCTTAACCCTGTTTTACCAATAATTATCCTAAGAAAAACTTTGTTTTAAATTAGTTACATATATTGTTATTCAGGTTACTTCTAAATTCCATACAATTATTTAATTTAACCTAATTGTGTAAAATTATCACGACCCATTTGGTGTTGCGGTTGAAAGGTCGGCTGCAACACCAAGAGTTCCGGGTTCGATCCCCGGGCAGTACAAACATTTGTGTGCATGAATATGTCTGTTTATAGTGGTCTGGGTGTTTTCTATGTATAATATGTATGTATTTATCCATATGATTATCCGTTGTTTAGTACCCATACTACAGGCTTCACGCTTAACTTGGGGCTAGATGGCCGCGCTGTGTGATTGTCAGTGGATATTGTTTATTTTTTAACCCCGAGCAAAGAGGGGTGTTATAAGTTTGACGTGTCTGTCTGTCTGTCTGTAATCCCGAAGCATGCAATGATTTCAATTTAGTTTTTTTTGTATTAAAGGTGACTTATGTGCGAGTGTTCTAAGACATGTTTGATGAAAATCGGTTGAGCTGTTTGAAAGTTGTGAGGAGTGAAAGTGGGGAGAGTAATAAATGGTCTATTGATAATTCTATAAAAAAAAAAACGTCGCGTTGGGGACCGTGATAATAAAGAACGTAAAGCCTAAAGAGGTAACCACCTTATGAAAAATATCATAGATAAGAAAGAAATAATTAGCAGCGGTCCCCCAACGGGACGGTTTTTTTTTTAGAATTATTTATTATTTACTTATATCATTGTATCATTTACTTATATCGTGGTAGATTCAAACTAGCCTTAAAATTTATTATTAATTTGACGATTCAAAAGTGTCTTGTAAAGACTTAATTGAATAAAGATTTATTTCATTTCATTTAATTTCATTTCATTTCATTATTTCGTTATTCTTGTTCTCACTTGCACACTTAATTGTAACCTATAATTTAAATTAGTATTTTTAAGTATATTATTTATCATAACATTTAAAGTATGTTAACTTGAATTTGCAAACTGCTTCCATGTCGGCTGTGCTTGTCGTGACGGTTTGTAATGAAGGCTTCACTACTTGTTTGTATCTCTTATAAGTCGGTCCCGGCTTCAATCCTACTAATCTGCATTAGGCCTGTGAGTTGGGATACAGCCCAATCTGCCCATGGTTATATTGTAGGTTGATGACACTTTTATGAGGGTGTAGATTCAAATCCCGCTACGTACTAATGTCTATTATATGTACGTTTATCCGACGCTCTTGACGTAAAAGAAGACATCGTGAGGAAAATTTAAAGGTTATGCGTGAAGTCGGGCAATCCGCATTGGGCCCGCGTGTACGACTAAGCACTGTACACCTTACGGATAGACTCGTGCCCCTCGGTGGGGACGTTATAATGAGCTGATGATGATTGAACCTACCAATAACCTATTCAAACTTTTTGCCATCAACTTGGCACTGGGACAATCAACCAGTTAGGTCCACACCATGTTCCTTCATGCTGGAGTATGGGAGCTCTGCGATGAGATGATAACCACATTTCGCAGCCAGGACTTGGGATGTAACTGCTGTGAAGACTGTCGCTGATGCCTTGATACCCAGAGCTTTGCAGAGCGGCTCCCTGAAAGAAGAACAGGTAATTTATAATTTATATTTTTATTTATGACATGTCTGTTTGCATTGGTCTCGGTGTTTTCTATGTCATCATTATCATCATCAGCCTACTCCTGTCCACTGCTGAACATAGGCCTCTCCAATAGCACGCCACATATATCTGTCTACCGGTTTCCGATGCCAACTGTTACCGGCCGTTTTACGGATGTCATCATTCCATCTTGTTGGAGATCGCCCCACGCTACGCTTTCCAAGACGTGGTCTCCACTTCAGAACACGCTTGCCCCAACGGTTATCGGTTCTGCGACAGATATGTACAGCCCACTGCCACTTCAGCTTGCTTATCCTTTGGGCTATGTTGACAACTTTGGTTCTTTGTCGGATCACCTTATTTCTGATTCGATCCAACAAAGAAACTCCGAGCATAGCCCGTTCCATAGCCCGCTGAGCGACCTTAAATTGATGGACCAGCCGCACTGTCAGTGTCCATGTTTCTGCACCATACGTCATGACTGGTAAGACGCACTCATTAAACATTGTTTTCTATGTAATATAGTATTTATAAAAAAAGTACATAAGTTTGTTTATCTGTTGTTTAGTATCCATATTACAGGCTAATGCCTTGTTGGGGCTGATGGCGTTGTGTGAATGTCAGTGGAATTATATTATTTATTATCTTCAGAATGAATACAAGGTCATGCCCGCTGTAGTAGGTATAAGTTACAATCCTGCAGTAAAACATAATCTAAAATTCGTTAAGTCACGTTAACCTATGACGCCTTAGTGCTGTCACAATAGATCTTCTATTGTCTCGATTTCCCGGCGTTAATCCCGCAACCATGATGTCGAATGCACACGGGTTCCAAAGCAAAGGCCCTAGAACTATTTTGAAAAAGAAACTGCTTTACTTCAAGCACGTGTATTCCATAAAAAAGAGAATTCGAAATGTTTTAGGGGCGGCAGATAATTTTTT
>PQWD01004587.1:0-77473 GCA_019425675.1 Leucinodes orbonalis
CAGATTTCCCATATACAGAGATGGGGCAGCCGCGTTTTAAGTGCGACAAATGTATGCTCAACCAGCAACACTGGTGCCAGTTTACGCTCTGTGAGACGAGTCAAGGCGTACGAATATTAGAAGAAATACCGTTTTTTTCCAAAATGCCATCCCGTGCAATTGTAACATGCCATCATCGCAATGAATCAGTAAATTTACAAGGATATAATAACTTTTCACAGTAAGAACCGAAAAAATTGCGACACTGGACTGCCTAAACTTGGCGCTTGTCCAGTCTAATTATATATCGGAATTGTCTGTGGATTGTACCAAATTAGCTGTAATGAGAGGTTAGTAATAAAACTAACCTAGACTGAATATAATTCTAAAAGGACTTAGTAGTTTAACATAGTAATAGCATTCTTAAACGATTCTGTAGTTTTACACAGTAATAGCCTATTATAACTCCATCGAAGGTCTGGCAACAAACCAAGGATTTGTTCAAAGCTTATTTCTAAATAATGACGAATTACGAAACCCGATTAGTTCAATACCAAGATTTATGTGATCATTCATCATCATCAGCTCATTAAACGTCCCCACCGAGGGGCACGAGTCTACCCGTATAGGGTGATTAGGCCTTAGTCGTCCACGCGGGCCCAGTGCGGATTGGACGAATCCACACACAACCTTCGAATCTCTTCGCAGGCGGCATGAAGGTTTCCTCACGATGTTTTCCTTCACATAAAGCGTCGGAATAACGTACATATATTTTCGAAAATTCGAAAATACATTGGTACGTGTCGGGATTTGAACCTCAGCCCTTCCGGTAGGAAGGCGACAGTCCACACCACTGAGCCACCGACGCTCTTACGACCGAGATTTATGTGATCATTAAATTTATGTAAATTAAGACTTATTGATGATATTGTTTAACCATTGCCGAAGGTTCTCGTGGCTGTAATTTGGTTTTGAATAATTTGTTTCATAATAAGTGGATTAATTTCTACAAAACATATATATATATGATGAGTAGAAATTAATACTCTAGAGCATCGACGGCTCAATGGTGAGGACTGTTGCCCTCTTACCGGGAGGGCTCAGGTTCAAATCTCGCCACGTGTTTTTGGAATTTTCGAAAAAATATGCATGTTATCCGACGCTCTTTCGGTGAAGGAAAAAATTGCGACACATTGGTACGTGGCGGGATTTGAACCCCAGCCCTTCTGGTAGGAGGGCAACAGCCACACTATTGAGCCACCATTGTCGGTGTGTATAAACCCAACTGCCAACCAATATTACAAAGTGTACCAATATTACACTACTGTGTAAACGTCAGTGGATAATTATTTGTTTCAATGTACGTAATCAGTTAAAGTCAACACCCAAAGAAAGGAGTCCAAAAAGGAACGCCTTTTCCTTTGCGAATCAGTTAGCGCGGCCGAACAAAAGAAAACATTTCCGGCGTACAGTGAAAAAGTAAAATTTCAACTACCCGCCAAATTGAGCCGGGCTGGCGGCTGGCCAGCGTTTAAACGCGGCAATTACGCCGTTTCCGCTTCCGGGGGCCATATTGAGTACAGGTTGTGACGTCATTACCGTGTGCTGTATTTGATTATCCGGTTGGTTGGCGGATTATTGCGTTTTAAACGGTTGCCTTCAAAGAGGCGAAATTAAAAAGTTTTTAGTTTGTGACAAGCCAGTAAATTAGTGCAGTGACGCCTTTAAAGGGTCTTAAAAGAAGTTTTTTAAAATTTATTTATTAATCAATTAATATTGACAAAAAAACATGAAAAAACAATACTTATGGACAAATTTGTACAGTCAGCGTCTAAATGACAGGGACACTTGAGTATCCAAAATAATAGACGCAACCAAAAGGTCAATAATATAGTGCAAACAAAGTATTCATATTGTTGTTAACATTATAGTCGCTCAAAAAATCGATACGTTTCAAACGTCATAAATATAGGTACAAACAAAGCGCCAATAATATGCTTGCAGTCATCGCGTCAATGGTATCGAAGCACCATAAGTGTTCAAAAATATGGAACAAAAAAAGGACAGCTTATTTCTATGAGATATTATTTTTATTTTTTATGAGCTTTTTATGACAAAATTTGTATAGAAAAATATTGAAGCAAAAAACTTTCCTTTAAATTACCAAATAAGGATTGTACCCATTTATTCTTTCACTTCATTCTCTTGATAACCATCACCAGCTGCATCCTCGATAACATTTTTTTTCCAATTATTCCGGCTTCCTACAATTTCTTGAACATTTAAACCAAGCAAATTGCAAAATACTTTTATTAGCATAACTTGTGAATTTGGCTCAGATCCAAATATTTCTCGCGGTGAAACCGACAACTCAGTTGTGGACACTCGATTCCTGTTTTCAATCTTAATTCTCAAGCCTTAAGTCATATAACGGCTTGCGTCGAAAGTTTTTGTTTTGCTGAACCAAAACTAAGCGGTTGAAACTTGGTGGGTTTTAACTTTATCGTGAAGTATTAAGAGCGATTTTTGATTGGCGCAAAGGTTTTTCGAGATAAGTTAAGTACCACAATTTTCAACATTGAATTTGTTTTATTCCTCATGGGAACAGCATAGGAACAAACATATCTCGTCAAATTGTTGAAGAAACTCTTAACTGTTATTTGGTAAAATGAAGACGCTATGTTTTTGATGTTTGAGAAAACAATACTGGAAACGAATTGAACTTTTGTGAAGTGATTCAGTTGGATGAGCCGATTTGAATTTTCTTCTTAATCAGCCATGGAAATTATTTGATGCGTCTTTGAATGGGATATTACTCGACGACTTATCTCAGTTCGGATGAATGGTTTTTTTTTAGTTTTTAAGGTTCCGTAGGGAAATGGCAAAAAACGGAATCCTTATCGATTCGTCAAGTCTGTTTGTCTGTCTGTCCGTCCGCTCGAATAACACAACCCCTTTTTTCTCCGAAACTATAAGCACTACACTATTCAAACTTTGTAAATATATGTATACTGTAAACTGCTATTCGGTTTTAATAAGACACGTGTGGGGTATCAATGTATAGATCTTTAAAAACGGTATTGAGATTTCTAATGTAATTTTTTATAAATTGAATAGTTTGCGCGACAGACACTACCAAAGTTGAAAAAATTGTGTCCCCCCTCCCCCCTCTTATTTCTAAACTATGGGGTTGATAAAATAAATAAATATATATATGATGTACATTACCATAAAATCTAACAACGAAATTTAGTTTGAACGATTTCTGATGTGTAGTTTTTTTTATATGTCATAAACGGTGAACCACTATTTTTCATATTAAAGCTGTAGTAGGTGCCTAAGTAAATCAAAATTGCTTTATTTTATGTTACTTGCTGCTGCGGAACCCTCCACGGGCGATTCCGACTCGCGCTTGGCCAATTTTTATATATTAATTTATTCATATAACATTAATGTACACCAAGCAGCTTCAAATAAATACTATCATCATCAGTGTATAATTTTCTATTCCAGTCCAGTTAACCGGAGTAGTATAACAAAATACTTTGTTTATGGCTAATAGGCAAAAAGCATGTAGCTCACTTGGTGGTTAGTGACATCATTTGCACCTGCATTGATTCTGTTAGAGTGCAAACGAGTAAGAGAGTCATCATCATCAGTTCATTAAAAGCCTTCCCGTAAAGGGGCCTTAGTAGTCCACGTGGGCCCTGTGTGGATAAGCCGATTTCATGCACAAACTTTAAACCTCTTCGCAGGCGCGAGCGGGTTTGCTATACCGTAAGAGAGTCGGATAAACGTACATATAATTACGAAAATTCGAAAAGCCATTGGTACGTGACTGAATTTGAACCTGAGCTACCTGATGGAAATCTCCTCCCATGATCAATGGAGACAATAGAATTGTCAACAGTGCATTGCTTGCCTTGCTAGCAAAGACTATGCTCTTTTCTTTAATTTACCAATGTCATATCTTTTAGGAATCTTCATAGAGCAAAGTAATAATACCAGAATATTTTTTTTTTAATTTAACCATATTTTCTGTGAAACATGGAAAAGGTAGCTTTGAAAAACGGAAAATTATTCGAATACGTAACGGAACGCTTAAAAATATATGGAACTTGGTCAGGGTCGTATTGAGGGCAGCCTTAGGAGGAAAAATCAAAAGCGTTTCGAAGTTCGGTTGATGTTGGTTGAGATGTCGGCTTCTACACCAAGGGTTCCGGGTTCGATTCCCGGGCAGTACAAACATTTGTGTGCATGAACATGTCTGTTTGTATTGGTCTAGGTGTTTCTATGTATATTATTGTTACGAATTGACGTAATTAAAATGACATTAAATATGGCCACATGTCAGGTAACGCTATTCGGGCGTTCTATTCCGTGGGAAAGAACACCTGATACCTAGGCGTCACTCTCGATAGTGGTCTATCCTTTGGGCCGCTCATCAGAACAGTGCGCAACCGGGCTGCATTCGCACTCGGGCGCCTCCATTGCCTACTAAACACGCGTAGTAAATTATCCTTAGTAATAAGGTGAGAATCTACACTGCGTGCATCAGGCCCATAATGACGTATGCCGGTGTGATTTTCGCACACGCTGCGTCCAAACACATCCATAGGCTACAAGTCATTCAGAACAAGTTCATGCGTAGGGCCACGGGAGCGCCGTGGTTCATACGCAACTTGAACCTTCATTTAGACTTAGGGCTGCCTACGATTTCGCAGTACCTAAAGTTGGCGTCCAAACGCTTCTTCGACTCGGCAATAGCGCATTCAAACCCGCTCATTGTCTCCTCTGCCGATTATTCTACAACAGCAGCTAACAATAATATATTTCACCTCGCGCGCGTAAACGTCGGCGTCCACGGACGTACTAGACGATCCGGGAGATCCCATCACGGTCGCCGAAATAGCTAAATCACTAAAATTACACTCTACAAACCGACAACCGAGATTCCCCCCGCCGCGGGAGCCATCGTCGCGTCCTGTAGGTTCGCACAGTCCCTATTCGCGTAACCGGCATGTGCCGGGCCGCTTTTCTCCCCAAACATATGTTAGGCTACCAAGCCCCCCCCCGCAACGCCCTAAGCCGAGGTTCGAGTCCCGGTCGGGACGCCCTTAGGCTCGTTGTGTAAATTTTAAGGCTGAGAGCCATCTGCGCTCGCCACTTGCCGGTGAAGCTGTAAAGGCCATCTGCGGCCAACAGCAGTAGTCAGTCCGAAAAAAAAAAATGCGCTGGGAGTTGTGTTCTACTCAAGAGCGAACAAAGAGCGAAATACCTGCGACTACAAGGAGGAAGCTAGTGATAAAGCGATATCTAAGGGAACGTCGAGTGTGATATAGAGTGTGAAGAGTTAACGATGATTATTGTGCGACCGTGAATTGATTTATTAGTGAGAGTGTAATTGTAATAAGTGTTGTGTTTAATTTATAGTGGTTAATTAATAAAGTGTGTTACCGTGTTATTCTTCGTGTTTGGCAATAATTTATCCTGAACCCCCAGCTCGTAACATTATGATATTTATATTAACAAAAAAGTATTAGTAAATTTATCCGTTGTTTAGTACCTATCATCGTCATCAGCTCGCCTACCCGTGGCGGGTGTATAGGCCTTAGACACACGGGCACAGTGCGTATTAGCCGACTTCACGCACGACCTTTGAATCTCTTCGCAGGCGTGCGGAGGTTTCTTCACGATGTTTTTCTTCACCGCAAGATTGTCGGTATGGTATCCTAATTATGGGCTAATACTTGTGGATTGAATAGAGCCCAGTTCAAATAGTGATGAGCGTGCGTGTTATTGTTTTTTTTTAGTTTAGTTTTTACAATATCTTTACTACGATTGGGGATTTCTTTTAAGTAAAAAATACTTGTGTTAGGTATCCCCGCTCACCATAACAATGTTATTTTATCAAAACAAATACTAATAATTAACAAATATTAAATTATATAATGCTAGAAAAGAATACATAAAACTAATAAAACTAAGAGTGAGAACTAGCCCGTAAGCTGTGTGTGTGTATATGTGAGAGTGTGGTGTAGTGTATTGTTGATATTAGGTACAATATAAATTAATTTAAAGCTATTTTTACTTAATATTATTTTATTTAAGAAACGCTTCGGTTTTATCATAATTCCATGTCTTTAGTAATGCTGTGAGATTAAGTTTGCATGTATAATAATCAATCGGATATATATTCAAAATTTGTTTTATATTATTATATGAGTAAGCTGACCGTGCCTTAAAGTAATAATAATAATAATAAAATTCATTTATTTGTCTTTCAAATCATTCTACATAAAATACAAATTATAAAGATGAAAAAAAATTCATAGTAAAATATATTAAAAGTTTTTTTTCTAATCAAAATACAATAAAATAAAATTTATCAAAGTACAATCAATTAAAATATAATTAAATTGATCAAAATAAAACAAGTTTTATCAAATAAAATAAAATTCATCGAACAATAAATTAAAATAACTCAAAATGAAATAAAACTAATCAAAATTTAAGTATATGAACAATTGCATTAAAAATCGGATGAGATTACGGATACATGCAACCGTACTCATTTTGTTCTGCGATAGTCTCAGATAAGCAATACACTTACTAGATGCACAATCACGAAGTAATATCAATAAAAAACCTTTACTTATTGTTATATTTATGACATACAATTATTTATTAAAATGTTGACCATATCGTGTCCATTAAAAGGGTACAAAACCAAAAGCACGAATATACTACTATAACACTATGACATGCAGAAAGCGACGTGATTATGAATGAAAATTCTGCCCAACTGACCTGATTTTGCCGCGGTTTGATAGACTTTTGCCGCGGACACTTTTTGAGTGAGATTGTGCATTGTTCATTTAAGGCCTAAGTACACAATACGAGTATTTAAATATATATAATATGCGCTGTTTTCGGCGTAATACGGCCCTGCCTCGGGAATGGACCGAACATTTTTCTGATTTCACACTTGAAGAATTCTCGATATGGTTGTGTTTTTAGTTATTTTAAGAGGAGACGTTATAGTGGTACATTTGGATTTACTACTGACAGTTTATTTGGGAATAAAATGCATACTTTTATTAGAAATGACGTTATACGTTATCTTTTTAAGCACATTCAAATAAAAGCTTCTCACTTCAATATATCGCAGTCCACTGCTGGACATAGGTCTACAAATTTTACGCCAGATATCCCGGTCCACCGCTTTTCTCATCCAGCTTTCACCAGCGACCTTTAAAAAGCTTGTTTTTAAAATATTGTTTACCTTAATTTTATTTTTTTTTGTTTTGTATTAGAATACAAAATATTCTTTTTTTTCCTACAAATGGAGGGTGAATGTTTATCCCGTAAAATATGACAACAGCTAAACTTGAGTGCCCTAAGAATTCCCGGATTCTTACGAGTAATCACGTCTATACGTTTCCTTTGTGTAATATAATACAAAACAACAGTCTTTGTTTTGAACCTTCCGTACACAACCCGGCTATATTTCATATCGTATTTCAGACAGCGATAGCATTCTACGAGCTGCATAGTGCTGTCTCAGTTGCACATCTTCGTGCTTTGCTACTCGTAAAAGCTAAAAAATATTATCCAATTTTTCACATTTCGAGTTGAGTCACTTCTTTTAAATATGAAATTTGGTGACCAAGCGGACAGCCAAGGTACTTAACTAGCAAGTGTCACCTAAGATGAAGCCGTTATCTTAAAAAGGGTCTAAGTGCTTTCAACAAGAAGTCCTTTTTCAAGAGTTCAAGTATGTCATCACAAGTTTATTATAAGAGATAGATTTCACTTCTCATCAGGCAAAAATGCCGTACAAGCTCTTTAAAATCGTGTGTGATGATGGCAGTTTAAATATAATTATTGTCACCACTTAGAATGGGACCTTCGCCTCGGGGACACAAAATTGACGGGTGGAAGGTGCAGTTTCAATTCCCGCCACGTACCAATGTGTTCTCAAATTTTCAAAAATTATATATACGTTTATCCGACGTTCTTAAGGTGTAGGAAAACATCGTATGGATATCACGCCCACGAAGAAACTCAAAGGATGTGCGTGAAGTCGGCTAATCCGAACTGGGCTCGCGTGGTCGATAAAAGCCTATACACCCTTTACGGGTAAGCTCGTGCCCCTCGATGGGAACGTATAATGAAGCTGATGATGAAGTTTAATTAATAATTATAAGCATCAACGTGTAACGTGCACTTAAATTTGCACCAAATAAATATTTGTTATTTCTCTCTTTCCATTGCACCAGATCGCTGTCACGTGCTATCAAAATTCAGTTAATATTCTTAACTGTTACTTCTATTTAACCTATCACAGTCCATGCTGGACATAGGTCTCCTCCATTTTGCGCTAGATATCCCGGTCTTCCGCTTTTCTCATCCAGCCTCCACCAGCGACCTTTTACTTAATTAACCATTTTTGTCCACAGTTTAAAACATGAAGACCCGTGACATTTTGCTGGTCACCATCCTCGGATGTGGGGTGGTAGCTGGTCTACTAGCATTGGCTGTTTACCTTTACATGCGACGTCGTAGGAAGAGGGAAGACGATGAGGACGGCACCAGTTGCGCCATCAGGTGAGCAGTTGATGATTGTATAAAAGTCTGAAAAGACCAAGTAAAACTCGTAAAATAGATTAACGGCCATAAGTTAAAGTAGCAGTAGGCAGGGCGCACTGCGTGGAACCGATGGCAGATAGGTCTGAAAGGTTCTCGAGAAGCGTTCACGTAACGGCAATTCTAGTACCAACGGTAGGTTGACTTCCACAGGAATAGCTAGTTGTAGTGGCAGCAGATAGGGGATATAGTGTGCAGAATTTTTAGCAGGTGAGGTGAAAAGATGCTTGAGTTATAGCTACGTAATAGGAAAAGAAGCATTTCCTTACCAGATGTACCGATGACCTAATAGTTAGTATATACTAAAGGTTGCGTTCATTAAAATGGTTTCATAGCAAAAGTTGTTTTAAATTGCATGTGATATCCTTTGGTTTTGAATTGTACTTTAAAAATGGACTTGCCCACCTATCTTTGAAGACTTATAAAATTCATAATACATGAGCTTTTAAGCTGAGACATCGTTTATTAGCACATCGTTTTTTTTAACCCAGGGGGTTAACGCCATCTCTTAAAACAGTGTTACAATAATATTACTTCGCCTTTTCTGGTACAAAAATGCTGACGTAACATTATAACAATACTGTTTTAAGAGATTGTGGTTACCCCCCAGATTTCGAATAATATGAAATAGTTCATACGATTCCAGGACCCAGTCACCATGCCTATTACGTGACTTGCACCATCTTGAAATGAAGAGCTACACCACAGACATCCGAATATACAATGAGACTGGACAAGCCGCCTAGTTTATAGGCAGTCCCAGTGTCGCAATTTCTTTTCGGTTCTTACCTGTGAAAAGTTATTATATTCCTTGGTAAATTTACTGATTCATTGCGATGATAGCATGTTACAATTGCACAGGATGGCATTTTGGGAAAAAACGGTAATTTCTTCTAATATTCGTGCGTCTTGACTCGTCTCACAGAGCGTAAACTGGCAGCCAGTGTATGCTCGTTGAGCTTACATTTGTCGCACTTAAAAACGCGGCTTGCCCCATCTCCTGTATTGGGAAATCTGTGAGCTACACCAATGAACCCTAAAATAGTATGGGAAAAATCTTATTATAATACTTGCCATGGTATCAGTCGAAGCAACTAGGACGGAACTAAGCCGTCTTTGATGTCAGAACAAGTTCACATGTTGTTCATAACACAAGTTTTTCATAACAAAACTTTCAGATAACATGCATATTGGATGAGAGAGGTTTTAACGGCCGAATACATTTTACAGTTCGACGGGCCGGTGTTTAATTTACGTTAACAATAAAATGGGTCACGTTGTTTTCTATTAAATTATATTAATAGCAGCTATTATTTTTTAGTGCTGAACAGATATTTCGTGATTGGATTAATATTTGTTAGAGCGTCGGTGGCTCAGTGTGGACTGTCGCCCTCCTACCGGAGGGCTGAGGTTCGAATCCCGACACGTACCAATGTATTTTCGAATTTTCGAAAAATATATGTACGTTATCCGACGCTCTTACGGTGAAGGAAAACATCGTGAGGAAACCTTCATGCACGCCTGGAAGAGATTCGAAGGTTATGTGTAAAGTCGTCCAATCCGCACTGGGCCCGCGTGGACGACTAAGGCCTAATCACCCTATACGGGTAGGCTCGTGCCCCTCGGTGGGGACGTTTAATGAGCTGATGATAAGTAAGTAAGTAAATATTTATTCAGTAAAAACATATACAATAACAAAATACAGTAAATCACAAAAAGAAACATAAAAAACCTTTCATTCATTTACTTAAAAAATAATAGTATCACTGAAAAGGCACGTACTCAGCATATGTCGAGGCAACACAAGGCGCCTCGACACTGGTCTTCCGTATGTGCCTCGAGTGGGAGACTCTATTTGCAAAATTTCCGCTGAGATATTAAATAGGTATTATGTGGAAGGCTAATTACTGCACATGAAGTGGTGGGCAGAGTTAGTATAAAATATATTAAAGATAATGACAAAACTGAACAATAGATATATCAGAAAACTGTTTCTTATACGCTAGTATTTTAAGAATAAACTGCCAGATAAAGTTCCCTTGTCTTTAAAAAACAAAATTCTGGAAATCTTTACATCTTTCGTATACTCACGCAAAATATGGTTAAATAAATAATTCAGCAACGTTCACACAGTACTATTTAGCCCCAAACTAAGCATTTTAGCTTGTAATATGGTAACTAAACAAGTGATAAACATATTTATTATATATTTTATTTTATAAATGCATACATATTAAACCCTCAGACACAAACAGACATGTTCACGCACACAAATATTTGTACTACCCGGAGATTGAACCTGGAACCCTTGGTGTGTCAGCCGACATCTCAACCATTACACCAAATGGGTTGTGAAAATAAATATCTGGAAAAAAGTTCGCTTGTCCCTAAAACTAAATTGTGGAATCCCTAACATCTCTCGTATAGTATAATTAGTACGTGTATTAATCGTAAAAAAAATGAAACTATCGCAGACGCTTGCGAAGCAATGTCTAGTTTGTTTCTTATGTCAAACTTTACTCTCAAAGTGATGCCAGGGTCTCAATCACACTAATTTCCTTGACATTATGACACCATTATGAGGTTTTACAATGTAACTGTAAAGTTTGTATTCCGGTACAATTGCAATGCTTATGGTGTATTTTTTTGCACACACCAGAATATGTATTGACAAATTAATAAGACAAAGTATTCAACTATGTGGAACTGGAGCCTAAAATAGGGCAACACTGTATTTTAGGACGCCAGGACATACTCTGGGATCAAGGATGGTAATTTGTATAGTAGAATTAATTGTTTACTGGTGTTATCAATTAAAATCTATCATGAGACGGAACGAATGAGTGCATAATTTTACTATAAAAAATAATGAAGAGCCTATTAGCGAATTTCATAATTAGTAGAATTGGGGCCCAGATTTGATGTGTTACGATTGGATAGTTCTATCGATCTCTGTGGACACAAACAATGTCGTAAATAACTTCTACTTACTTGCTAACAGTGGTTATATTTTTTCTGTTTTCGAAAGCTTAGATGTTATTGATAAACTAAATGCTGCCTTTTGGAACTAGAAATAAGGGTTTAATTGTATTTGAAACATATATTGAAAGTTTGTCTATTAATATTTTAACGTTTGTTTTTTTTCTCTTGACGACTGCGTAGTTTTTAAAATGGTTTTATTTTATATGGTTTTGGTACTGCTAAATAAAATCTATTTTTGAAATAAGATAAACGGCAGCTATTGCCATTTTTGTTAATTTTCTGGGTACATGAAGGCATTCATAAGTGCAATGTTTACGAGTTGCAGCGATTCGCTGATTCATTTGTGCAGTTCAAAATGGACTTGTTAAAAATACATACTTTGTATGTGTGAATTCCTCTAGGGTATTTTTATTTAACAAAGGGTCATAGTACTTGCAATGAAAAGGGAAACACGACACCTTTGCGTGTTTTCGCATAGTTCCAGAAAACAATGTCGCACAATATATTGATGTCGGCAGAATCCCCGCACGCTATATGGCGTGTTATGGTGATTACTTTAACAATAACATTTTGCGCTTACTTACAACGGTAATATGAGAAACAATTCGTCAACATGTAACGTTGCATTGAAACATGTACATTCATAACTCTTATGCCTGAAATGTATGGGTACCATACTTAGTACAGTTTTTGCTCTGATTAAGTTATACTTAAAAAATATAATTTTATATTCTTTCAGGTTGACGACTCATTTGGTGTTGCGGTTGAGACTTCGACTGCAACACCAAGGGTTCCGGGTTCGATCCCCGGGCAGTACAAACGTGTGTACGAACATGTCTGTTTGTAATAGTCTGGGTGTTTTCTATATATTATATGTATGTATTTACAAAAAAAATGTGTGTAAGTATGTTTATCCGTTGTTTAGTACCCATAGTACAGGCTTCACGCTTAACTTGGAGCCAAATGGCGCTGTGTGAGTGTCAGTGGATTTTTTTTTTGTTTACATTTTGTTACTTGTCTCTTTGTATAATTGTGTATTACTGTGTGTGTGTGTAATTATTAATAAATGTTTTCTTTCTTTCTTTAGGCTGCTATACGAAAAAAGTGTTATCTCACTTTCTTCAAAAGAAAACTACATTCTGAACCAGTTAAGGCTTCATTTTAGCATGCATAAGTAGACTAAAATAGAATAGACATGTTCATGCACACAAATGTTTGTACGGCCCGGGGATCGAACCCGGAACCCCAGTCGACGTCTTAACCGCAACACCAAATGGGTCGTCAAATATTATTATGGTGGTGGTGGTAATTGGTCGCAACCTCAAAATAAGCGTCTCAAGTCAATGGATAGTTTATGAAAGTTACTACAAAGTCGCCGCAAAGTCACGTCAAAGTCAATTTCAGGTCACGTCTAAATGACGCGCTAAGTTCATCAAACCAAAGTGAAAAGCGTTCATTCCATTTTTCTTTTGCGGTGAAATAAAACTAAAATTAAAGTGAAATTACCGGGTATAAAATACCTAACTTGGTTGTCTCGGATGTTGGGCGCAGTGCGGCATTGACGGAGCATAGTAACTGTTTATCAATTGTTGGTCTTCTTCAATGTCGCTCTGTTATGGTCAGGCGTATCACTTCCCATCAGGTGAGGGTCCTGACCGTCCTGTTCACTTTATGACACAAAAAACAACCTGACTTGACTAATTTATGTATGCCGTGTAAACTTTGAATGCTAGGGGTTTTAATATTAAAGTTTAAATCAATTACAATTTAATTTGAAAGAATTGCTAAACGAGAAATATCGTTCTCTCCGTTTTTTTTTTTTTTAAATTTTGATCTCACAGGGCTACTTAACCTATGACCATAAATATGGCAACTATGGATTTTCCTGAAGTTTGTGACTATGGTACGAAAAACGATGTTCAAAGTATTTGGTCTCTTTACTTCATTCTACTGAGAATACTCCGGCAAGAAACTAAGTAATTATCTTTAATTTGGAATTGGTCTTACATTCATAACTTAACTTTTCCAAATTCACATTGTTTTGTTCTTAAAAATGTGTGTATTTTCACAAAAGATATGTTCAATTTTAATTAAATATATCTTTTGCTACACTGTAATTCATTTCTGAAACACTGGCTTAAGGCGTCAGTTAACCAGCTCATGATTAGCCGAGACGCTAAAAGTTTCATAACGACTTTGGTTTTACCTAATCACCAGGTAATATTTTTTTACATCAGAACAAATCCGTGACAACGCTATAACCAAAATAGGCGAATACTTTGAGACCTAATGCAATTTTTAGTAAGTCAATAGACATTTCCAAACACACCTTAAAAGTGCAGCAATAGAGTCCATATTCAATATGAAATCAAAATAACCCCAAACCAGAGGTGAATTCGCGAATATCCGCGCAAGGAAATTGGAACAGTAATTTTAGGCAAACAAAGATAAATTTGGCTTGGCAAATATTTTTCGTAACTTGACGGTGTTTGCTTTAGAGGAAAATAGGCATTGTGATATCAGGAATAGGGGAGGTGTTCCTTTGAGGAACGTAGAGAGCATAACATAGTTGGCATAAATGTCTTCAGTCTATTCGTGTATTTGGAAGACTAAACTTGTACCGGTCGTTACCGGTAAATATTTCCCAGGTACAGCTTGAAAAAGTCCTAAGTGTTTGTGATTGATTACAAGGAACGTTCTGCAAGGATTTGTTTTGAGGCAGGAATTGCTCTTTTATTTATTCAGTTTTATCATTAGAATTAGAGTTGTTTATTGTTTTTTTTTATTGTAATCTATAGAAGCAGTATTACTTTTGTTTTTCGTTTAATTTTTATTTTGAGTAGATAAAAATAAACGAAGCAATCAATCCTATGACTACTTCTACATTGATTTGTCTTTGGAATGATCTTTGTTATTTCTGTTCATAGCTTGTATTTTTTTTTATGAAATTGGGGTAGACGATTTGCGTCTTCTTTTGGTTTCATTCCACAAAATAAGTTTTTTCATTTTCATATTTAAAGTTGCAGTTAAACATTTCTTTTCTTTTATTATTCATCATTATAATCAATAATACGACAAGCAAAAATAATATGTGTAATGAATGACTAATGGCAGACAAAAACTTTAATTCTGCTTTAAGTGCTCACGACTGAAAATTTTCTTTTACTCATATAATAACATACTTTGACAACTTCAGAAATATACAAAGGTGTAACAAGTATATAAGAATTTTTCTAAGCAGTGAAATCGCTGGTGTTTTTCGCACAGTGAATTTTGTTTGTTGTTTGTTTTAATTTCAGTGAGTACTGGGTATGCTCATCTGATGAATAATTATCTTTTGTTAAACATTCGCTAATAACGCTTGAGACAAGTATTCGTTAACCACTCGTCGATTACTACAGACGAGTGATATGTGGTCTAATAATTTTTTTCCCCGTAATTTTATTAGCTATAGTCCCCTTTCCGACACCCATAAGTGCATAACACTGGTATTTCACGAGACTATATCTGGCACTGCGGTGGGGTTTACACAGACGACGTGGTAAATCATCGATTAATTATGTAAATAGTTACATCGACGATCTTGTGGTTGGTACTTGAGATCACTGCTTGATCCAAGAGTTGTAGGTTCAGTCCCCGAGAATATATAGAAAATTACCTTTTATATTTTTACCGAGTTAGATTCGAACATTATCAGCTAGCCAAGTCCCAGGTGTTATTATAACGTACATAAAACTAAGGCTCGTCGGGTTTGTCTGATTTTTATCTAGTCTAACTGACTATACGTTAAGGAGAATCTCACAAAAAAATTTTTTTCCTAGAAACTTCGCTGTTTAGCATCGATTGTAACGCTTGATATCCCATATTGCGAAGTGGGAGTTTAAAGTTTAAACTGCTATGAACCTTAGCCACTCATCATCATCATTAGCCTATAACACTCCACTGCAGAGCATAAGCCTTCTCGCACATCATAGTTATTGGGAGACCACAACCGCTAACTCACATGAATTATTTATAGTGAAATCAGTTAACGTCGGTAATATTTCTTTCTCTAAAAGGATAAATATCCAAAGACAAGAAATCAGCGCCGTCTAGTACCAAATTAAGCTAGAAAGTTGTACTAAGTGGTACTGGCGGTGGTATTTTACTAGGTGGTAGACTCGATACTGAGTCGTCTAGGTAGATACCACCGCAGTGCCAGATATTGTCCCGGGAAACAGGAGTGTTATGCACTTTTGTGTTTCGGTATGAGGGCACTGTAGCTAGTGAAATTACTGGGTATAAGAGATCTAACATCTGTTGTCTCTGAGGCATTGATGGAGAATAATAACTGTCTATCAGTTGTTGGTATCCTTCAATGCCGCTCTGTCATGGCTAGGCGTATCCCTTACCATCAGGTGAGCGTCCTGACCGTCCTGTACACTTATTATAAAAAATAGTGAATTAAACAATGGATATATTAGGTATAATCTACATGGTATAAAGAAAATCATTTATTGTCCACCACAAAGAAACTTCAAAAATACACAAAACTGTACATATAAACAATAATAATATTATATTAGCTAAAATTCAAATTCAAAATTCTTTATTCAAATTAAGCTTACAAAAAGCACTTATGAACGTCAAAAAATATACAAAAATATAATAAAAAACAATTAAAAATACTAAACTAAAAATATGAATTTTGATGCTTTGAAAAAAAAGCGCTTCAGTGGATTGGCCTGTTGATATACGAAAAATATGACGAGCTACTTGCAACGCCACCGGGCTCTTAAAATTATCATGTCATTTCAAATTCTCAATAAAATTATTTATTTAACACATTGTATTTTCTTGCTTTCTTTTCATTAATTTTAAGAACCTTTCGTTTGACATGAATTGTTTTTTGTTTATTTTTTAATTTACTCAAGCAGTGTTGTGTAACTGTGACAAAAAAAGTGGACATAATTTTCATACCGTATAAATTTCATATATAAGTGTCCGAAAGTTGAAAAGTGAAATTTGTGTGAACGCGCTACACTAAGTTACTTCATAGGGATGAGTTTGAGACGGTGAGTGCAAGTTTTAAAATTTATTGCCTGCATGCCTTTAGAATTTGCCAGTTTCCATAATGGCGGTTTGGCAAGGGGTAGCTAGTTAAAAGAAGATACTGAAAAATGTGCATGGCACCAATTCTTATTAAGCGTCGGTGGCTCAATGGTGTGGACTGTCGCCGGTAGGGAGGGCTGAGGTTCAAATCCCGCCACGTACCAATGTGTTTTCTAATTTACGTAAATATATGTACGTTATCCGACGCTGTTACGGTGAAGCAAAACATCGTGAGGAAACCTGCGCACGCCTGCGAAGAGATCAAAGGTTGTTCGTGAAGTCGTCCAATCCGCACTGGCCCGCGTCGACGACTAAGGCTAGACACCCGCGTACGGGTAGGCTCGTGCTCCTCGGTGGGGACGTTTTATGTGCTGATGATGATGATTAATTCTTATTATTATGACACAACAGATTACCTATTATTTCTAATTCTTGAAACACGTAGTTAAGAAACTAACTAGATCCAAGGTTAAGGTACAAGGTTGCCTGGAAGAAATTGCCATGTGCGATAAGGCCGCCCATTGTACTTGTTAATATTACAATTTTTGTTTAGAGTGCAATAAAGAATGTAATAAATAAATCTCACTAACAAAGTTTGTGTTTCGGTATGAGGGCACTGTAGCTAGTAAAACTACCGGTATAAGAGACCTAACATCTGTTGTCGCGGGTGACGGGCGCAGTGCGGCATTGATGGAGAATAATAACTGTTTTGCTGAATTTATCAGTTGGTCTCCTTCAATGCCCCCTCTGTCATGGTCAGGCGTATCACTTACCATCAAGTGAGCGGCCTGACCGTCCTTTACATTTATGATGTAAAAAATATATAAGTATATGGTTTGCACAAAAGGGAAACAAGCATCAACATAATAAGAAAAAACATAACGCCGAGCAATCGCACATAAATAAATGAAATGAAATCATTTATTTGTTTGTTAAACAACCGACCGAGAGTAAAACGACCGTTTCATGCCTTTTGATTGGCCCAATAAATCATAATATTGTGATAACCCGTAATCCATCAAGGAAACAGCCTTTGCTTTATTGATGTATAATAAGATCTGTTATGACGATAATCAATCAATTACTTCTCTATTTCTTTCTAATACCCATCGCAATCCACTGCTGGGCATAGGTCTCTCCCATTTTGCGCCAAATATCGGTCCTCCACTTTCCTTATCAAGCCTCTACCAGCGACCGCCCGCAAGTCGTCGGTCCCTCAGGCCGGGCGGCCTACGCTACGCTTGCCGAGACGCGGTCTCCACTCCAGAACTCGTCTGCTCCAACGGCCATCGGTTCTGCGACATACGTGACCAGCTCACTTGCTGATCCGGCAGGATATATCGGCCACTTAAGTTTCCTACGGATTAAATCATTTCTGATCTTACCCCTAAGAAAGACTCCAAGCATACCCGAATTACTTCTGCTGTAAGAATATTCTGTATAACATCGAATGTTAAATCAATTTGATAACATCATCAGCTCATTATACGCTCCAATCATGGAGTCTATCCGTATAGGGTGTGTAGGCCTTAGTTGTCCACACAGGCCCTGTGTGTATTGGCCGACGTCACGCATAACCTTTGAATCTCTTCGTAAGCGTGCGCGGGTTTCCTCACGATGTTTTCCTTCACCATAAGAGCGTTGGATATACTCGTAGTACATATAATTTCGTACGAAAAAACAACATTATTTTTTTTTTCATTTTGTTGTCTGTCTGACCTTTTGTTCCGGGTAATCTCTAAAACGCCTAGACCGATTTGGACCGGACTTTTTTGGCAGTTAGCTGATGTGATAAGGTAAAACATACGCTACTCTCATTTTAGAAACAGTCTACACCAATGAGTTACCGAAGCTCCTTTTTAGGGTTCCGTAGCCAAATGGCAAAAAACGGAACCCTTATAGATTCGTCATGTCTCTCTGTCGGTCCGTCCGTATGTCACGCCCGAAACTATAAACACTACACTATTCAAACTTTGTAAGTATATGTATTTTGTGAACCGCTATTAGGTTTTGACAAGAAACTTGAAAAATAATTAATATATTTTGGGGTTCCCCATACATTGAACTGAAACTCAATTTTTTTTTCACCGTATCCACCCGTGTGGGGTATCAATGTGTAGAGCTTGAAAAATGATAAAGAGGTTTCTAATGTCTTTTTTTTATAAATTGAAACAACGAAATTTAGTTTGAACGATTTCTGGTGTGTAGTTTTTTTTATACGTCATAAACGGTGAACCACTATTTTTCATATTAAAGCTGTACTGTGTGCCTAAGTAAATCAAAATTACTTTATGTTACTTGCTGCTGCGGAACCCTCCACGGGCGAGTCCGACTCGCGCTTGGCCAAATTTGGTAATGCTATTAAATATTAATTAATAATATTGATATTATATGAACTGACCTAGTTTCTAGAACTTTCGACCAGTTTAGGAAGCGATGAAGCAAACAAGATATAACTGAGGCGATGCTTTCAAATGCAAAGACGTCTCAGAATCAGCGGAGTGGAAGTCGCCTTTGTGAGGTAGACAAGTCTTGAAGCCTGCTTTACACAGGTTCGAAATATATAGTGCTTTGTGGTTTTGTCTCGTTATAATAATACCATTGCGATAATACAAATACCAGTGGCTTTACTGTGCAATTTGCAATCGCACTTTATCAATGATATTCTGTATATATAAAGGTACATACGCCATCCGTGCCTTAAAAACGAACCGCCAAACAGAATACAGTTGTAGGTTCTTTGTTTAGGTATATGTACGCTCATCCGAAATATGTGTATGTGTGCTGTCACTGCATTCGGAACACTTTTTTCGATTGTTTTGTGAGCATATCACGAATCCATACTTTTTTACATCATTGCACTTTATTGACAAAGTTTGGTTTTGCAAGTCATGTCCGAGCTCACATTCGAAATTCAGACTGACAGGGTATCGCCGTCGACGGATACGTCTGGGAGGACATCATCATCATCATCATCGATATGAGCGTCGGTTGTTCATTGGTGTTGTTGTAATTAAAATAAATATACAGGTGTGGACTGTTGCCTTTCTATCTGGTGGGTCACATGTAATTGGCTGATGCTACTGTCAAATGACGGCTGGGTTGCCAGTACAAAGATATGACTATTCTTAAATAATTGGAATTCAAATCTTCTATCTATAAATTCAACCTATCGCAGTCCACTGCTGGACATAGGTCTCCCCCATTTTGCGCCAGATATTCCGGTCTTCCGCTTTTCTCATCCAGCCTCCACCAGCGACATTTCGCAAGTCTTCGGTCCATCGGTCCGGGCGTCCTCAGCTACGCTAGCCGAGACGCGGTCTCCACTCCAGAACTCGTCTGCTCCAACGGGCATCGGTTCTGCGACATACTTGAGCAGCCCACTGTCACTTCAACTTAATACAATAAATTACTTAAAGTAAATTATTTTTAAATCTTCACAGTATCTAGTTTTAGTTTTAATGCCTACCGACCTAGGTCCCAGATGGCCTTCTGGAGTGGAAAATTCGAAGAGATTCCAACGGACTGCGGATAATTTAGATTCCGTCAGCATTCTTATATGAAGGTCAGCTTTTGTAGCGAGGGTGACCAAACAATGATGTGGCTTGGAACATTTCATGATGGCGGGTGTAAAGTCTCTCTATTGATTTACGAATTGTTTAAGAGCTTACAAAATAAAAATAACGAATCTTTTTAGACCGGATTGTCCTCAACCCTGTATAACCCATTTTTATACATAACTCTTTTTAAGTATTTTTTTTCTTTTTTTTATGTTATGAGTGTACAGGATGGTCTGGACGCTCACCTGATGGTAAGTGATACGCCAGACCATGACAGAGCGGCATTAAAGGAGACCAACAACTGATAGACAGTTATTATCCTTCATCAATGCCGCACTGCGCCCGTCACCCGAGACAACAGATGTTAGGTCTCTTATACCCGGTAATTCCACTAGCTACAGTGCCCTCAGCCCGAAACACAAAAGTGCATAACACTCCTGTTTCACGGGATGATATCTGGCACTGCGGTGGTACCTACCTAGACGACTCAGTATCGAGTCTGCCACCTAGTTTTTAAAATCTATTTTTAATCTGTGTGTAAATGTCACAAAATAAATAAAAACTTAATAAAAGAAATAATGCAAGGTCCTTAGCACTATAGTCTATTAGTAATCTTTGTTAAGCACTGGATAGTATACGTGGCAAGATCATGTCATAACTTAATCGCATTAATGATAAAAAAGTTGAAGTGGCAGTGGGCAGAGCACATAGTGCGTGGAACCGATGGCCAATGGGGCGGGAAGGTTCTCGAGTGGTGTCCGCGTAACGGAAAACGATGCGTAGGCTGACTCCAACCAGATGGGCTTATGATCTGGTTAAGGTGGCGGGTAGCAGATGGATGTCAACTGCAAGGGATCGGTCCGCGTGGAAATCATTAGGGAAGTTCTTGGTTCAGCAGTGGACATTTTAGGTTGTAACAAAAATAATAATTCTTTATTTTATAGATAACAATGATCCATTTATGGTTAGTAATAAAAGTGAACTTAAAAATATGTCAGTAGCATCATTTTGAGTTAAACAAATATTAAAAGGATTAATATAAATTGGCTACTAATTAGTAATGATGATCAGGATCACATTTATTTTTGCGGATCTTAAGTCGCTGTTTTTTTCAAATAGGGCAAGATAACACTTATGATTATTAAATGAAAACATGTTCTACTATGGGACCTCCACTGCGGGTTCTGTATTGGGCTCATGTATGACAGTCACTGTACAACTGAACTTACCTTCTACACCAGAAATTTGAATTTCTCCTATGATAATACAAGTCAATTGAGGTTTTATATTCAATCTGTCTAAACAATGTTTTCACATATCTGGGGGCTCGGCAGTGCCCCCGCCAAGTGGAGCGCGAAGCATACACTGCCGTACCATCCTTTACAGGATCCATTTCGCCGCATTTTCAGACCCCAATTTTAAAACCTTTGGATAATACTAGAACGCTGAAATTTTCGTCATCTAGTAACATATACTAACATACTTTAAATCAAAAATTTCAAGTCTGTAGGTCATTTAGTATCGACGTTAAGTGAAAGCAAAGTTTCGCATTTTCGACATATAGACACTCACTCACTCATGATCATCAAAAAAGAACTAGTACTTCCCATTAACATAGAGAGCTGAAATTTGGTACAGGGTTAGGGTTTAATGACTAAGTAAAGGGATAACTATAAAAAATTTGATAATCGAAGATCTGGAGTACCTGGTGACCCTGATTAGATAACAAAAGAGCCTAGCCAAACTATTAGATGTCGACATACCGCCTTTAAACAATATATATTCAACAGTAAGGAACCTTAGACTTGGCACGTCTTTGTCTTGATTTCATTACTTTTTAGAGATAAACAAACAGCTCTGTCGAGACTTCGCTAGATTTTTTACAGAATGTTTTTGGTGGGATACAATATTCGAGGACTTACAAAAGAATGACCTTATGCCATAACCTAAATGGTTACATACCTTATATAAACAATAAAATAACTAGATGCACGATCTCACTCAAAAAGTGGACAGATATTCATTCATCATCATCATCATCATCAGCTCATTAAACGTCCCCACCGAGGGGCACGAGCCTACCCGTATAGGGTGATTAGGCCTTAGTCGTCCACGCGGGCCCAGTGCGGATTGGAGATTTTCATTCATTATAATCCCTAATTCAGTGGCTGTGTTGACGAGAAAAACTAAGTACTGTTACTAATTTTCATCAACACTGCATCTGTCACGGTCAAGCGTATCACTTACCGTCAGGTGAGCAAAATGTCAGCCAGTTTCACATAAAAAACGAATTAACTAGGTGGTAGACTCGGTACTGAGTCGTCTAGGTAGGTACCACCGCAGTGCCAGATATTGTCCCGTGAAACAGGAGTGCTATGCACTTTTGTGTTTTGGGATGAGCGCACTGTAGTTCGGGAAATTACTAAATATAAGAGACCTAACAACTTTTGTGTCGGGTGACGGGCGCAGTGCGGCATTGACGGAGAATAATAACTGTTTATCAGTTGTTCGACTCTTTCAATCCCGCTCTCTCATGGTCAGGCGTATCGCTTACCATCAGGTGAGCGTCCTCGCCGTCCTGTCCATTTCGTAACATAAAAAACGCTAGGCTTGACCAGTAGATCACGTCGGCAGTTTATTCTCTCGTTTAAAAAAAACTATGTAAATCATTAAGAAACTTGTCAAAATGAATCACCGAGCGACGGGACGGGTCCTGAAAAAGACAAATAAATATAGTCACATTGTTTGCCAAACGTATTATCATAGGCGCGAAGGGTTGATTTATGGTTGACGAGATAAGACTAATGTTTCAAGATCACGGGCCTTAAGGGCTTTACACGAGGCGGGTGTGGCCCTGAGGGTCCTCTGGGGACTGCTGAATGAAGGGAATGGCGTCAAATAGGCTTTGCGCTTGAGAGCTAGATGGTGTTCCGGTAAGCGCGTTTTGTTAAAGGTCGTAAAGGTCAAGCAACTTTCATAATGGTTGTGTATGTACACATGTATGAACCGAAAAGAAATTGCGACACTGGGACTACCTATAAACTTGGCGGCTTGTCCAGTGGATAATACCAATGATGTAAAAAGTATAGATTCGATAATAATATGTTCATAAAACAACTGAAAAAAATGATCCGAATGCAGCGACAGCACACATGCACATATTTTGAATGAGCGTACAAAGAACCTAAAACTGTTTGGCGGTTCGTTTTTGAGGCATGGGTGGGCGTATCTACCTTTATATATACAGAATATCATTGGATAATACATGTTTTGTTGAAATGAAAATCGTCTTTATTAAGTGTGAAATAGGGAGTGATAAAAATACGACGATACTTACTATCAGGTGGCCTTCATGATTGCCAACTTGTCTCATAAGAAAAATGAATCTGTTAACTTCACGCCAAGCTTTCATGAAGATTGACTCGCGATATAAACGGCAATGAATTTATACGAGTAACATTGCATCTAGATACTATATTATTTAATAGCTGAATTGGCGAATTTTGTATGGCCTTTTAAATCATACCTATATTTTGATGCCTCCTTGGTAAAATAACCCTAACAAAAATACAATACCGCGCTATGGAATCTTATGGAATAAAAAAATCGGTTTTGTAATGACGTCAGGATCTGAAATTGATCCCTCACTTTTCTTTATGACGTTCAATTAAATATTATTTTAATACAAAATATCTTATATTTTATCATACAAATATTGAGATCAAACAGCGACTCCATCTACCGAGTTGGACGAAATTGCTGATTCTCAGATTGTATTTACGAAACGCCCTAGTCCATGCAACCAATGATATTCTGTATATATAAAGGTAGATACGTCACCCGTGCCTCAAAAACGAACCGCCAAAGAGAATACAGTTGTAGGCTTTTGTCTAGGTAAATGTACGCTCATTCGAAATATGAGTTTGTGTGCTGTCGCTGCATTCGGAACACTTTTTTGGATTGTTTTGTGAGCATATCACGAATCTATACTTTTTACATCATTGCATGCAACGCGTGAAACAGTTGCAAAACTATCTAGTCCGCGAAACGACATCGTGGCTACGATGAAACCCAGTTGCAACTAGAACTGTTTCGAATAACCGTTTTCTTCCGAGAAAAAACGGTTACGTCTCGTTCCCGAAAGATTCGACAACGACCCACGACTTCTATGCTATACTTATCCCGTGGAACCTCGACTATTATTCATGTTTATTTGTTTGTTTGTATGTTCGTTCGTTATTGTTTGTTTCGGTGTTATTGTTTGGTCCAAGCGTCAGTGGCTCAATGGTGTGGGCTGTTGCCTTCCTACCGGGAGGGCGAAGGATCGAATCTCGTCACGCTCCAATTTGTTTTCGAATTTTCGAAATTATGTACGTATAGTGTACATTTATGAAGAGGGGGGACGATGCAATCCTATACAAACTCATTGCTACGGAGTGGCAAAGCCAAAAAGAGCCCCAGTCCCCTGGTCCATCCACCTCAACATCTGCACCTTAAAGGAGTGCATCGGTGGTGGCCACATGGTCATCATGGAAATGTACTAATTTTAAGTTGTTATTGTAATGATGAAGAGTAAGACTTAAATAATGTAAGAGTTATTGCTGCTATTATTTATAAATATAAAAACAGAGAAGAGAGAGAGTATTCATGATGTCATTTATTGCCTTATTATATATTTCACCCCCTTACTTGTACCTAAAGTAAATATTTAGTTATTTTAATTCTGACTGTTATCCCATTCCCCCTTTAACCAATTCTTTGCCCCATGCGCGGACACTGAATAATTTTAATAATTAATTTACAAAATAATCTTAAACTAATAGAGTACGACCATAAGTCTTAGAGTAAATTTTATAATAAAGAATATATATATTATATATATATATATATATGTACGTTATCTGACGCTCTTGCGGTAAAGGAACACATCGTAAGGAAACCTGCGCACGCCTGCGAAGAGATTCGAAGTGTGTGTGTGAAGTCGTCCAATCCGCACTGGCCCGCGTGGACGACTAAGTCTTAATCACCCTCTACGGGTAGGCTCGTGCCCCTCGGTGGGGACGTTTAATGAGCTGATGATGATGATTGTTTGTTTGTATTTTGTAGTTTGTTATTGTTTGTGAGCGTGAGTAATAATTATTCAAGCCTATATAATCTAAACGTGTAAATGCCACTCAAGCTTTCGTTCTCAAATTCAAACTTTCCGCCTAAAGAGATAAAAGTTACAATAGCTTAACGTGCCGATATTACGGTTAACAATGCTCGGATCCCTTGATTTATATTGAAAAGACTAAATTCTACGCGCCCAACGCCCTTGGATTAAGGTGCAAAATTGCGTGTCATTTGTGAGTGACGTCTGACAGTCATTTTCGCAGTTTGGGCAGGGTCACGTAGCGAAGTGGATTTGGAAAAATATTTATTACAAGACTTCAAGTTCGGTAAATGGATGGAAATAGTTTTGGGAGAAAATAAGCAGTCACTTTTCTGTTACATTAAGAAGTTGACTGCTTCACTGAGAGTTTATAAGTGATTCTAGAAATGTAACGCCATTAGCTAATTAGATGTTGATACTTTTTCAATGTGTCAAATTAACTTATTCCAATACTATTTTCTCATTATCTCATCATACATCCCCACCGAGGAGCACGAGCCTACCCGTAAAAGGTGTATAGGCTTTAGTCGTCCACGCAGGCCCCAGTGCGGATTGGCCGACTTCACTTTCTTGCCGGCTCTTCTCGAAGATCCTACTTATTGCGAATCGGTGGTAGAGTCATTATAAATATAATAATAATAACAATTGACGATTCAAAAGTATCTGTAACAGATTTATTTTTAATAAAGATTTTTTGTCTTTCTTTCTTTCACGCACAACCTTTGAATATCTTCGCAGGCGTGAGCAGGTTTCCTCACGATGTTTTCCTTCACCGTAAGAGCGTCGGATAAACGAGCATATAATTTTGAAAATTCGAAAACACATTGGTACGTGAACCTGCGTCCTCCAGATCGGAAGGTGTTGCCTGCCGTCCACACCATTGCACACTTACGGCACTCTACCTAGATTAGAATACTATTTTCCCCGCTTTTCTGCGCTCTCACTGAAGAGGTAAGATACCTCATCCGGCATTGATATAATCTTGTATCAAAAATTGTTTTGAGAACATAGCCACCGAAATATACCGCCCCGACATGTTACTTGTTTATTCTACAAACTGAGTATGTTTATTCATAAACTACATAACATTACGCAACCTTGTTTATTTATAAAACAAACAATACTCAACCTTGTTTATTCACGAATAAACAACTAAGTATGTTGTTTGTGAGTGATACATACATGGATACATAGTGTCAATGACAATAGAATCTCGACACGGATAATTCTAAGCTATGTGACCGACCCTTGTCACATATAATGAGACGGTGTATAATAAATCACGCTTCCATTCCTCTATTGTAGTAAATAACAACACGGCAGCCGTTGTTAAAGATATTTCGACAGATTACGTATGAAATAACACTAATTTCATTGTAATGATATACGGAACATAGAATGATGCATAACACGCATGTTTCAAACGCAGAAACATTATTTTACTAATTAAAGCAGCTATCACATTATGCGATCTGCAGGGTGCGATGTGCAGACTGTTATGCACGTCACATAGACAAGCTCTCTATTACACGATTGTGCGGCGACGATATGTGCGGCATATCGCACAGTGTTGCTAACTTAGCTACTTTATAGCAAGACATTATAGACTTGGTAGGTTCTATATTGACAATGATGATGATGATACAATTTTTTTCATTGTAGCTGTCCATCATCTAAATGTAGTTAGATCTAGCTACAAATTAGCTAAGTTGGCAACACTGCATGCATCGGTCCGGCCGGTCTGAATAGCAAGGCTGCCTGTTCTAACATCTATTACACTGTGCGATCTGCAGGGATTATGCAGATCGCATGGTTGCAGATCGAATAATATAATAGCTGGTAAATGGCCGATGGGGCGGAAAGGTTCTCGAGTGGCGTACGCGTAACGGAAAATGAAGCGTAGACCGACCCCCAATCAGATGGACGGATGACCTGGTTAAGGTGGCGGATAGCTAGATGCCAACTGCAAGGGATCGGCCTGCGTGGAAATCAATAGGCCTTCGTTCTGCAGTGGACGTTTTAGATAAGGATTTAATAAAAAAAATATTGAAAATAAAAGTAGCCTAATTTTTTCCTTGTTACATCAGCTCGTAAATGTGACGTATTATTAGTTTATTCTTTAATATTATGTAGTAGTGTTACTTAGTATAGTATATTTGTTATAATTTGTAGTCATTAAGAATTAACGATTTTACTTGTTTGCACTAGCCTGCGCTGACCTACGCATTGTTCTTTCATCAAAGGTTGCCTGGAAAAATTGCTACCTGAGCAATAAGGCCGCCCATGTTGTACTTGTTTTTTTCTTTATCTGTTGTTGTATGTTTTTTTTTTACGTGCAATAAAGTATTTTTTATCTTATTTATCTGTCTGGCAAAAAAGTCTCGTCCAAATTGGAGACATTACTCGGAACAACTAGACGGATTTATATTCATATGCATGAAGAAAAAGAATAATACATCAATTTTACTGACACACTCTTCTTTTATTAAATGTAGGAATGTATAGATGGTGCAACCACTCCATCATGGTGACCTCACTCCTTAGATAAACATTCAAAAATTGACCACGGCAAAAGTCTGCCCATCGCGAGCGAGCTATGCTCGTGGTCTCTCTTAGGGATGAGATTAGAAATGATTTAATCCGGAAGAGACTAAAGTAACCGACATAGCCGCCGGAATCAGCAAGTATAAGTGGCAGTGGGCTGGTCACGTATGTCGCAGAACCGATAGGCGTTGGAGCAGACGAGTTCTGGAGTGGAGACCGCGTCTCGGCAAGCGTAGCGTAGGACGCCCTCCGGCCCGATGGACCGACGACTTAAAAATAAGTCAACGCATGTGTCAAGCGGCTCGAACGTAATTCGATTGGTATTTCTTCGTGATTGTGCATGTACTTAGTTTATCGCTTAAGTGAGCCTTAGTCGTATGAAAATATGACGCCTAAACCACACCACTGTTATTTTGTTGAAAGTAAACGTCGCGCGTCGTCGCCATATGCTGCGCGGCTTAGCGCCCGCCGATATTGGCTTATATATGCGGTCCAAGTTACACGTTATTGCGTTATGGAATATTTGAACACACGCGCTCACACATGCATGCACACAACTGTAATAATAGAGAAAAAACATACTTCTTTTTCAACCTGTTGCAGTCCACTGCTGGACATAGGTCTCGCCTTTTGCATTAGATAACCCGATCCTCTGCTTTCCTCATCCACCCTCCACCAGCGACCTTGTGGAAGACATTAGAAATATTTTTTAGTCTTTGGTTCTTAGTTAAACAATATACGAACAGTAAAAGTCTGAACAGTCTGGCAATCCAAAGGGGTAACGCTGCCAGTATTTTCGGAACTTTGCCGAAAGGGACTTCTTTTAATATTTTTTAGTTTTAATTATTTATTTTTAAGTGTTTAGGGTGTAATATATTTTAGTTACCGAATAATGTAATGTTGTAAATAAATAGATACGAACTAGATGCACAATTACGAAGAAATATCAACCAATAAATGTCCGACCCGCTTGACACATACGTTGACTTATTGTTATATTTATGAAATAAAATTATTCCTTAAAATTTTAGCTAAGGCGTCGTTAGAAGGGTACAAAATGAAAAGCACGAGCATACTACAATGTCACTTTGACATGATAAGTTTGATTATTAAAATAGGCATATCCCCCATAATTAGTAAGTTGAAGTGGCAATGGACTGAGCCATCGGCTCTACGAAATCGTGTCCTGTCTGGGCGGAAAGGTTCTCGAGTGACCTTGTTATTAGGAAAGAAACATAGGCTGAACCCCGACCAGATGGATTGAGCTGTAATGATGATTATTATTAGTATATATTTTTAAAACATATATAAATTAACCATGATACTCAATGAGCTTCATTTGAGAATGAATCAAAAATAAAGTTATCTGTAAGAGAATAACGGCATAGCTCGCCGGATCAGCAAATTAAAGTGGCAATGGGGTGGTCACGTATGTCGCAGAACCGACGGTCGTTGAAGGAGACGAGTTCTTGGCAAGCGTAGCGTAGGACGCCCGGGCCGAGGGGCCGACGACTTGCGAAAGATCGCTAGTGGAGGCTGGATAAGAAAAGCGGAGGGCGGAGGATATCTAGCGCAAAAAAGTAGAGATATCCAGCAATGGACTGCGATAGGTTGAAGAGATAGCTCTCTTACACATTGAACGCACACATCTATAAACAATCTCTTTTAACTTGTACCAAACACCTTTGCCGTGCAATATAACGTCGGATATTTGTCGCACACAACCTGAGGTATATTTTAATAATGTACGAAGCGTTATTATTCTAATGTATAATAATCGCAATAGGCATGATGACTGGGTATTTAAATCGTAAGAACTATTTCATAATATTACAAATCTGGGTTAAATATAACGATGTGCTTACTCTCAGCTCGAAAACTCATGTTTTATGAATTTATTAGTCCTCAAAGTTAGATGGGCAAGTCCATTTTAAAGTACATTAATTGTCAAAATTTTTGTTAACAAAAGGTATAACACATACAATTTAAAGCAACTTTTGCTATGAAACTGTTTTAGTAAACGCAACATTTAATATAGTTGTTGTACAAAATTCACAAACTATGCGTACAAATTACTGATGCGTGACGTCATAACTGGGTAGCCATTTGTATGAAGCGTTTTTGGGAAAGTCCATTAATGTGTTTTTAGAATTGGAACATCTCTGTGAATTTTAATGTGAACGGAGTATTTTTTTAACCAATGTTTCTATTATTATGCGGTCCATCGATATAATAACAGAAAAAAAATTGTCATCATCCCTATTCCCGGGCGCACTCGCAACACTTAGTAATCCTAAAAACTTACTGGCCAATTTCACCACGATGGCAAACACTTAAACTACCAGACCAACTTTGGAACCGGCTTTGCGCGTAGTCTCGATCAACATCGAAGGCTGCTCAGAGGCTGTCAGTTGGAGTGGCAGTGGGCAGGGCACATAGTGCGTAGAACCGATGGCCGATGGAGCGGAAAGTTCTCGAGTGGTGTCCACGTAACGGAAAACGGAGCGTAGGCCGACCTCCAACCAGATGGACGGATGACTTGGTTAAGGTGGCGGGTAGCAGATGGATATCAACTACTAGGGATCGGCCCACGTGGAAATCAAAGAAAGTCTGTCCGTCTGGCTGTCCGTCTGTTTATTCCGGGTAATCTCTGAAACGGCTGGACCGATTTGGACGGGACTTTTTTGGCAGATAGCTGATGTAATTAGGACAAACAGACTACTTTTATTTAAGACAATACTTACTTTTTATGTTCGAAAAATGTAGCAATCTCGCGTCGTGCGTGCTGCGTGCTTTTTGTTTATTTTTACTAGGGAAGATACACAGATTTCCCAATACAAGAGATGGGGCGAGCCGCGTTTAAAGTGCGACAAATGTAAGCTCAACGAGCATACACTGGCAGCCAGTTTACGCTCTGTGAGACGAGTCAAGACGCACGAATATTAGAGAAAAATTACCGTTATTTTCAAATGTTCATCCTGTGCAATGTAACATGCCATCATCGCAAGGAATCAGAAATTTACCAAGTAATAGAATAACTTTTCACAGGTAAGAACCGAAAAGTAATTGCGACACTGGGACTGCCAATAAACTTGGCGGCTTGTCCAGTCTAATTGTGTATTCGGATGTCTGTGGAAGAATATAATCATATACCGCGAGCAAAACCGCGGAGAACAGCTAGTCCTCTATGAAACTTCAAACAAACACACTCCCTTATTTCACTTCTCTCCACATAACGTTATTGTTTCCATGAATTGACACTTTCAAAAGCACTCAACATCGGATCGCAAGTCGTGAGTCACTCGGTTAATGTGACAGGGTACATGACTTGGAGCACTTACGGCGGAGTATGGAATACGATAACACCTTTTCAAAGTAAGCGTTAAATCATGTAATTGCAGTTTTGGGTTATTAACATAGCTGTGGAAAGGGCCTGAAGAGACAGCTAATATGTATGAATGGGTACTATACTTTACATTATTACGTCACGGACTAAAAAACTTACATAAATTATCTAATTTAATAGGTGGTAGACTCGAAACAGAGTCGACTGGGTAGGTACCACCGCAGTGCCAGATATCGGCCGTGAAATAGGAGTGTTATACACTTTCGTGTTTGGGGATGAGCGCACTGTAACAAATAATTGTTAAGAGACCTAACATCTGTTGTCTCGGTCGACAAGTGCAGTGCGGCGTTGATAGATTTATCAGTTTATCAGTTGTTGGTCTCTTTTGATACCGCCGTGTCTTGGTCAGGCGTATCAATTCATTTAAAATTTTATAAAAACAATCCCACCAAAAACATTTCATGTAAAATGTTGCCATGACGACCACTGATATTCTGTATATATAAAGGTAGATACGTCCGTGCCTGAACAACGAACCGCCGAAGAGAGTAGTTTGTACTCTTTTGTTTAGGTAAATGTTTGCGCTGTGAAAAAGATATCCCACCAAAACATTCTGTAAAAATCTAGCCAAGTCTCGATGGAGCTGCTTGATTATCTCTAAAGAAGTAATGAAATCAAGACAAAGACGTGCCAAGTCTAAGGTTCCTTACTGCAATTAATTAATTATTATGGTTGATGTTGTGTGACTTGGCCGTTGAAGAGTACACAAGGATACAAAACTAGGTGCTTCATGACACCATTGCACCAATCTGTCGCCAGAACCGCTACCCATTGACGGTACAAATTTGCCACTTGGAAAACGGTGATTCAATAGCCCATCGATTGTAGGCTTGATAAAGCCACTAACGTATAAAGAATGTTCAACGGCCAAGTCACACAACATTAACCATAATAATTAATTAATTGCAGTAAGGAACCTTAGACTTGGCACGTCTTTGTCTTGATTTCATTACTTTTTAGAGATAATCAAGCAGCTCCATCGAGACTTGGCTAGATTTTTTACAGAATGTTTTTGGTGGGATTTTACTTCTTTTTGTAGAAACTTGAAAGGAATATTAGACGACCCATTGGGTGTAATGGTTGAAACGTCGGCTACTACACCAAGGGTTCCGGGTTCGATCCCCGGGCAGTACCTACAAATATTTGTGTGCACAACATGTCTGTTTGTATTGGTCTAGCGCGCTCGACTTGGCGGGGGCACTACCGTGCCCCCGATTTTTGACATCGGATGAAGCGGCCCACCATGTTAAATATATATTGTTTAAAGGCGGTATGTCAATCTCTTATAGTTTGGCTGGGCTCTTTTGTTATCTAAGCAGGGTCACCAGGTACTCCAGATCTTCGATTATCAAGTTATTATAGTTTTCCCTTTATGTAACCATTAAACCCTGACTCTGTACCAAATTTCAGCTCTGTGAGTTAATGGGAAGTACTAGTTCTATTTTGATGATTTTGTTATCTAAGCAGGGTCACCAGGTACCCAGATCTTCGATTTTTGAAGTTTTCATAGTTTCCTTTATGTAGCCATTAAAACCCTACTTCTGTACCCGAATTCAGCTTTCTGAGTTAATAGGAAGTACTAGTTCTATTTGATGATCATGAGTGAGTGAGTGAGTGAGTGAGTGTCTGTCGAAAATGCGAAACTTTGCTTTCGCTTAACGTCGGAACTAAATGACCTACAGACTTGAAATTTTTGGATTTAAAGTAAGTTATATATCTTACTAGAATGACGAAAATTTCAGCGCTCTGGTATTATCCAAAGTTCTCCAAATCGGGGCCTGAAAATGCGGCGAAATGGATCCTGTAAAGGATGGTACGGCAGTGTTTGCTTCGCGCCTCGACTTGCGGGGCACTGCCGTGCCCCCAGATATTAAATATCTTACTAGATGACGAAAATTCATTTCAGCGCTCTGGTTTTATCAAAGGTTCTCAATCGGGGCCTGAAAATGCGGCGAAATGGATCCTGTAAATAATGGTACGGCAGTGTTTGCTTCGCGCTCGACTTGGCGGGGGCACTGCCGTGCCCCCAGATCAGATCTCATGTAGAGCCAAGCTTCTGAATTTACACGACCTAATTCTACCGACCCTCACTTCAACAAATTCTACATAACATAAGTCCTCAATAACTTGCATTCCAAATCAAACGTCATGCACCATTATTTGCTTTTGTTTTCTGGTAATGATGTAAAAACGTATGGATTCGTGATATGCTCACAAAACAGTCGAAAAAAGTGTTCCGAATGCAGCGACAGCACACATGCACGTATTTCGAATGAGCGTACATTTACCTAAACAAAAGCCTACAACTGTATTTTCTTTGGCGGTTCGTTTTTGAGGCATGAAATGGCGTATCTACCTGTATATATACAGAATGACATTGCTGAAAGTGACATAAAGTAAAAGTCAATGTCCTCAAAAACTTGCATTCTAAATCAAACGTCATGCGCCGTCATTTGCTTTTGTTTTCTGTCAAATTTGATTTCGGTGCAAGTCTGGGAGTGCTCATTAGTGTTGCGCAATGATATGAGATAATTTAATTGCCCTATATGGTTAGGGTTGCCACTCAGTCTTAAAATAAATTTCTACAAGAGTTGAGATTACTTTTTGTGTAAACCTAAACTTAACTGTGTTATATCTAACAAAGACTTATTTTTAATAAATTATACTTTAAGTTTGGCGTTTTTATATTACATGTATATTATGTATAAAACTCTATGACAGTCCACCGCTGGACTAAGGACCCACAGCAAACTTCGATAGTTAAGCGTTTTACTGTAATCTCTATGCGATAGCAGTACCTTATAAAAGGTTAGGTTGGCCATTGCTACCCGTTTTCGACCAAATCTCTCCAATCAACCTATCGTAGTCCACTGCTGGACATAAGTCTCCCCCATTTTGCGCCATATATCCCGGTCCTCCGCTTTCCTCATCCAGCCTGCACTAGCGACCTTTCGCAAGTTGTCGGTCCATCGGGCCGGAGGGCGTCCTACGCTACGCTAGCCGAGACGCGGTCTCAACTCCAGAACTCGTCTGCTCCAACGGCCATCGGTTCTGCGACACACGTGACCAGCCCACTGCCACTTCAACTTGCTAATCGTTTTTTAAAAAATATTAATAAGTGAAATTGAGATCTGTTGACGCTCTTTTACAAAATTCTAAATCGCTGAGGCAAGCCCTATTCTGGAGAGACGCCATTTTGAATGCAATATAAAAACTCAATTAACTTGCGACGTAATTATTCACCGCTTAAGTTAATTGTAGTACATGGATACATTTTAAAGCAATTTTTAAGCGATTATAAGGTTGTTTGGTCATATCTTTCTCTATTTAATGCAGTCCGTTTCTGGCATAGGCTCCATTTTGCGCCAGAAATCCTAGTCAACCGCTTTCCTAATACAGCTTCCAAGAATTGTGAAACAAATAAGATATTATAATGCATAAAATATTTAATATAATCCGTGTAAAGTCGTTTCTTTCTCTTCGTTTGCTGAACTTAGAACGTCCTTAATTTACAAATAATCCGCATACCAAATTTCAGCGTTCTACTTCAAAAATTGCGAATGTTCCATACAAACTTCCAACCCCCATTTTAGGGAAGCGGGGTGTTAAAATAAGACAATAAGTAGCCTAAATCTATTCTAGGTTACCATCTATCAACATAGCAAGTTTCAATAAAATCTGTTTAGCCGTTTAGGCGTGAAAGCGTAACAACAACAGACAGAAATACTTTCACGTTTATAATATTAGTATGGATTTTAATTCAACCTTTGTAACTGACTGCAAAAATATTTTTTAAGTTTGACATTGTTCATATAAAAATAAATTTAAGATAATTTAAATATATTTACACGCCATTAAAATGGCGAAACGTGTTAATCAAATATTGTTAAGATCACCTAAATGTACCATGTTTCTATTAAACAATGATATTCTGTATTTATAAAGGTACATACGCCAGCTGTGCCTCAGAAACGAACCGCCAAAGAAAATACAGTTGTAGGCTCTTTGTTTAGGTAGGTGTACGCTCATTCAAAATATGTGTATGTGTGCTGTCGCTGCATTCGGAACACTTTCTTCGGTTGTTTTGTGACCATATCACAAATCTTTACTTTTTACATCATTTCTAGTAAATAAATAATATTATTTTCTATTCAAACTAAACAAGTTAGGGTTATTACATAAACAACAAAGCCTTGGGTAGAGAAGTCTCGCGTGCTCCGTTCGCCTCGTTAATCTAAAGAAAATATTGTGATATCATTGAATGGGTTAAAACAAGTTTCTGTTTTGCTTAATAATAACTGGTTTTGCAAGTGGAATCCTTGTTCATATATTCACTGAAATATATTATACATTTTGTTTGTTCTTCTCAAAACAGGCTAACTTTCTCCCCTTATTTGGTGTAGGGATTGGAACGTCGGTTACTTCACCAAGGGTTCCGGGTTCACTCGGGCAGTTCAAATATTTGTGTCCATGAACATATCTGTTTGTAATGGTCTGGGTGTGTTCTATGTATAATATGTATGAATATACGTATGAAAACAGTATATACGTATGGTTATCCGTTGTTTACTACCTATATTAAAGACACGGAAAGAGGGTTTTAAGGGAGCTAAGGCATTTACCAAATAAGATTTCATGCACAAGGACACCAAGGAAGCAATCTCTCCCTCTCAATTTTTCTTACAAAGTTTTTGACATCATCATTTTTGACGACCCATTTGGTGTTGCGGTTGAGAGGTCAGATGCAACACCAAGGGTTCCGGGTTCGATCCCCGGGCAGTACAAACATTTGTGTGCATGAACATGTCTGTTTGTAATGGTCTGGGTGTTTTCTATGCTTAATATGTATGTATTTACAAAAAATATATATACGTATGTTTATCCGTTGTTTAGTACCCATAATACAGGCTTCACACTTAACTTGGGGCTAGGTGGCGCTGTGTGAATGTCAGTGGATATTTATTTATTTATCATTTATTTGTCCACAGAGCTGACCAGTCTTCCTCTGATGGTGGAAGAGAGAAGAACATGAGCAGACTCAACGGATTCCTCAGCTTGAAGACACCGCTGATCAGCACCAAGACCCTTGGGTGAGTTCCATTTAGAAGTTAGTGCAGGAGTTCACCTTACATTTGCAGAAACTTGACTTAGGGACGGAGCGCGCTCTACAGATTCCTCAACTTGAAGATGCTACTTATCATCACCAACACACTTGGAAAAGTTCTTTGTGGAAGTGTTAGTGCAGCAGTTGATTCGAGCAACTTGAATTTGTGAACTGACTTGGTTTGATAGATGAAAAAGTTTATAGAAACCCAAAGATTCTTGCACAGTAGGAAACTTACGTTTATTATAGACGACTTAAAACTCTCCATTAATACATCTTTGGTTACGGCTTTCAGCGCCTGCAACTAGATACATCTTATGTTAAACGGTTTCTGACCCTAAAATGACATTTTGTACAAACTATTTATTTATTTATTTGAAGTAAGAAGACTAATAGAACAATATTAACTATGGATCATCATCATCAGCTCATTAACGTCCCCACCGAGGGGCACGAGCCTACCCGTATAGGGTGATTAGGCCTCAGTCGTCCACGCGGGCCCAGTGCGGATTGGACGACTTCACACACAACCTTCGAATCTCTTCACAGGCGTGCATGAAGGTTTCCTCACGATGTTTTCCTTCACCGTAAGAGTGTCGGATAACGTACATATATTCTTCGAAAATTCGGAAAATACATTGGTACGTGTCGGGATTTGAACCTCAGCCCTCCCGGTAGGAAGGCGACAGTCCACACCATTGAGCCACCGACGCACAACTATGGATACCTATCTGAAAATAAAGTTTATTATTATTATTGAAATAGTCACTGATGCACTAATAATCAAATTAATAAAGATAAAGACATATGATGTACACTCTGCTACCAGACTAAATAAATGGTATAAGAATATTTGTTTCCACTTATCAAAAGATTTATTTCAATCATCACCATCATTTAATATGACATAATTATAAACTAATTATAAAATAATAAAGAAAATATTTACGAAAAAATGAACCCATAAATAAAATCCTTAAGAAGTAGATATTTAGGAAAACATCGTGAGAAAACCTGCGTACGCCTGCGAAGAAATTCAAAGGTTGTGCGTGAAGTTGGTCAATCCGCACTGGGCCCGCGTGGATGACTAAGGCATATACACCCGCGTACGGGAGCTCGTGCTCCTCGGTGGAACGTTTTAATGAGCGATGATATGAACCAAGATTTAGTTTCCTTTTGACCTTCTGAGTACAGTTGTGATATTTATCATAGTATTCCTGTTCACACAGCCTGTTTGATAAACAGCAATTCTTTTCGACAGTTAATGATAAATGTTAGGTACACATTATTCTATATAACCACTATTCTACAGGAGGAATTTAGAACTAGATTTTATCGGATAAATCGTCTGTAGAGTATGTAAAGTGACTTGATCACCTCCTTTTAGTATGTTTGCGTTTTATACATTCATAAGTGACATTCATAAGTGTTCCTTAAGGACCAAACTGAATAAATACTTTTCATTTTCATTGTTATATAAAACTGAGTGTTTGTGCGTATCTGTGGTGAGTTATTGACTCCTATAATCTAACCGAGTTATGTATGGGACCTGATAATAACCGTTATTTATTGCTTCTGGTAGACTCGATACTGAGTCGTCTAGGTAGGTACCACCGCAGTGCCAGATATCATCCCGAGAAACAGGAGCACTTGTGTTCGATGAGGCACTGTAGCTAGTGAAATTACCGGGTATAAGAGACCTAAAATCTTTGTCTCGGGGTGACGGGCGCAGTGCAGGCATTATGGAGATAAAACTGACTATCAACTGTTGGTCTCCTTACATGCCGCTCTGTCATGGTCTGGCGTATCACTTACCATCAGGTGAGCGTCTAGACCGTCGTGATGCTATGCTTGCCGCTGTTGCTAACTTCAATAAAAGAATCCACATGGGAAACTCTCAACTCAGCATCTTGGCATTGCTGGAACGCCAAGCCTGTGTTCGTGGCAGAACACCTGACTCCAGCTAATAAGTCCCTACACGCTGCAGCTCGACTAAAAGCTAGAAGGAAGCGTTCAAGTTTACTTGGTTTCGCAACGGGCGTATTACGTCCGACGAACGAGTATAGCCCAGCTATCTTTATACGAAATTTGGAAGTCTTGACTTGGTTACCGGTCTCAGAAGTCCTGAGAGCCCAGCAAAAGCTGCGTTTGGGTTTACTATCAGAACGTGCGTGGTCTCAGAACTAAAACTAGTTCTGTGTATAATAACATTCTTTCTTGCAATTATGATATCATAGTTTTACTGAAACTTGGTTAAATTTGGTGTGAATAGTAATGAAATATTTGATTCGAGGATTAAGGTTTATAGAAGGGATCGAGAATCCTCGAAATCAAATAAAGTGGATGGAGGAACTTTTGATTGCTGTATCACGAATATCCCATCAGTTAGAGTAGAGCAATGGGAAACAAACTGTGAGGATCTATGGGTATCAGTTCAAATAAAATGGGCAATTAATGTCAGATGTTGCTATATGCAGTCTATCTTCCTCCGCCAGTCAAAATAGATACCTTGTCATGTTTTTTAAGCAACGTTGATATTGTTATGAATCAAACTAATAATTTGATATTGGTGGGTGATTTTAACTTAGGTTTTATTAATTGGAATAGTGTTAATGATAACACCAATCAAATGATTCCCTCAAATTACAACAATGCGATAGGCTGCACGCTTGTTGATTTTATGTCTCTCAATAATTTACAACAGATTAATAATAGAGTTAATAGTGACGGCAGATACTTGGATCTTGTCTTAAGTAATATTGATCACATTAGTGTATCGGAGCCCCTAGACCTTATAAGTACACTAGATTGTAAGCACCCTAACTTGATGGTGACGTTGAAATGTTCTAATGTTACTTATCTCCAACCTATGGGTCGATCTGATTTTAATTTTTATAAGGCAAATTATGACCAGATTTTTTCGGATCTGGAGTGTATTAATTGGAATACAAAATTAGGAACTTGCAATAACGTAAACGAAATGGTTTCAGTATTTTATGATGAAATAAACACAATAATAGAAAAATCTGTACCTAAACACCCGACCTAAGTCATCTAAATTTCCCATATGGTTTAGTCCGAGCCTTGTGAAGCTACTATCAGAGAAAAACAAGCTACGCATTAAATTTCGCAAATATAGTAATCCCAGAGATAAGCTGGAATATGAACTCTTAAGAGCCCGTTGCCACAAACTTATAGAAAAATGTTACAATGAATATAGAACAAATATTGAGAATAATATATCAAAAGACATAAAATCATTCTGGCGATATATTAAGAATAAGCGTGACAACAAGTCAACTCTTCCCTCTAAAATGCACCTTAATGATTCCACCGCTGTTTCTGGTTCTGAGATGGCTGGTCTTTTTGCAGAGCATTTCTCATCTACGTTCACCCCGGATCCTCCAATTTCTAAACTTCTCATTAGTGATTCGTCTTTGTCAAACCTATCTGACGTACGATTTCCTGAATCTGATATCTCTGATGCGATCAAAAAACTCAATGTGCATAAGGGAGCTGGTACTGATAAAATACCTCCCGTGTTTGTTAAACGTTGTGGCTCTTATTTATCCCTACCACTAACTTTAATCTTTAACCGATCACTTCAAAGCGGTGTATTTCCAGATGAGTGGAAAAAGGCCAAAATAATACCTGTTCTCAAGAAAGGATATGCTGATGATGTTAAAAACTACCGCCCCTATTTCCATTTTATCAACTTTTTCTAAACTGTTTGAGTCTGTGATTAATTCTATAGTTATTAACCATGTAGATAAATCATTAACTGAGTACCAGTATGGTTTTCGAAAGGGGCGCTCAACACAGACTAATTTGGCGGCATTTCTTACTAAAGTCGCGCAGAATGTTGATAGCGGAACTCAGGTGGATGCCATATACACTGATTTTGCCAGTGCATTTGACAGAGTCAACCATTCGATGCTCATAATAAAATTACATTCTATTGGTGTAAGCGGTGCCCTACTTTACTGGTTTGACCTTAAAATGAGACCACAGATGGTTGTTGTTGATGGGTATGAATCAAAGGTATATTATGCATCATCAGGTGTACCTCAGGGCTCCCATTTGGGACCCATACTTTTTCTTATATTCATCAATGACATAGCCATGCATATTAAGAACTGTGATTTTGGTTTGTTTGCGGATGATTTAAAAATTTACAGGCCAGTTTATTCCCTATACGATGTTCAGCTTATTCAGGAGGATTTGGATAACATATATAAATGGTGTCAATCAAATGGTATGGCCTTGAATGTCAGTAAATGTTTTCATATTAAATTTACTAAAAAAAATATCCTTTACCCTCAACATACACCATAAACAATGAAGCTTTGACTGAGGTTGAAGAAATTAAGGACTTGGGTGTTACCATGGATAGAAAGCTTAAGTTCACCTCTCATGTAAACAACATTGTAACAAAGGCAGCAAAAATGTTAGGATTCGTAAGAAGAAACGCCAAAGGATTTAAATTTTCTAGTACTCATAAAATTCTTTATAATTCCCTTGTTCGGAGTAACTTGGAATACGCAAGTGTGGCTTGGAACCCAACATATGTTGTTAACTCCCAGCGCTTAGAGAGTATTCAGCGCGCGTTCACGAGATACCTTGCGTTTACATCCCCAGGTATATCTCATAGATCCCCATATAACTTTAGGTTGTCATTTTTTAAAATGGACACTCTTCGACAGCGTCGACTTAGCCTGGACCTAGTATTTTTGCACAAATTAATCAACGGAAAACTAAAATGCCAAGAACTGCTTGAGATTGTAAAGTTGTCTGTTCCGGCTCGCTTACCTCGTCATCCAATTAAGAAAATATTCACTTTACCTCCAGCTAGAACGAATTTGGTAGATCACGCTCCTCTTGCCAGATGCTGTAGAGAATATAATGAACTTCACCTGAAGGAAATTGATATATTTCACGACTCCTTGCCTAGCTTCAGACGGAAGTTGTTAGATTTATTTTCTGTCGGTGTTTAGGTTCAAAGTTATATGGACCATTCTGTCACCCTCGAGTAAATTACTAAATGCCTTGCTCGAGGTTGGTAAGTGATCCCAGTATTGTTAGTGTTTCTGATTAGTATTGTTATTTTCATTTTTAGTTTTTTATCTCATGTGTTGTTTTCTATTGTTTATCAATGTTGTGTACGCCTATAAAGGGTATATGTACCAGACCTGAACCTTAAACTAAATGTTGTGTATTTATACTGTGGTGTACCTTTTTAAATAAAAAATAAAATTGACAAAGGTTCATAGTTTCCGTTTTTTCTCAAATAAATGTAGTCTTTGTTTTTTTTATCATCAATAGGCAGACATTTGACCGCCATCACACCTGATGGTAAGTGATGATGCGGCCTAGGATGGATCATGCCTGCCTAGAAACAGCCTATTCACTCTTGCCTTTATTTCCATATTACATCAGCTACCTGCCAAAAACAGTCCGTCAAATTAGTCCAGCCATTTGTATATTACCCGGAACAAGCAAACAGACAGAAATAGACAGACAAAAAAAAGTTTTAGTGTATACTCCGTACATATTCATAGGCATGTACTAAAAATACGTTATTTTTATATAACAAACAGACACTCCAATATTTATTACATAGATGAATTAATACAGCTTAATAACATGCGTTCCTTCTCCACATACGGCAAATTTATTTGTAAGAGCGAGACCTACAGCATGAGATTTCGTGTTACTGCAGTGCTCATACCAAACAGCCTTACAAATTGCAAGTGCTTCTGAGATGCTCGCTGCTGTAATGACTTGGTCGCCATTTACTGTCGTACATCGTTGGAATGGTTGAATGATTTTGGATAGAATATACTATTTTAATATCATCATCATCAGCTCATTAAACGTCCCACCGAGGGGCACGAGCCTACCCGTATAGGTGATTAGGCCTTAGTCGTCCACGCGGGCCCAATGCGGACTTGGACGACTTCACACACAACCTTAAATCTCTTCGCAGGCGTGCATGAAGGTTTCCTCACGATGTTTTCCTTCACCGTAAGAGCGTCGGATAAACGTACATACATTTTTCGAAAATTCGAAAATACATTGGTACGTGTCGGGATTTGAACCTCAGCCCTCCGGTAGGAAGGCGACAGTCCACACCACTGAGCCACCGAACGCTCTACTGACTATTTTAATTATAAAAAATAAATATCCACTAAAGCTCGGTGGCTCAATGGTGTGGACTGTCGCCCTCCTACCGGAGGGCTGAGTTTCAAATGCCGCCAGTACCAATGTGTTTTTCGAGTTTTCGAAATACATGTACAGTAATCCGCGCTCTCAAAGTTGTCGTGGAGTCGGCCAACCCGCACTTTTCTTTCTTTGTGTTTGTGTGGTTGCGTCTATGTAATGAGTTACCAAAAAAGTCTATTAAATTTGGGCTAGATGGCGATGAATGAATGCCTCTGGTAATTTTTATCTAGTTTATTAAACGAGTAGAAAAAGGATTGTTAGCAAAACAAAATAAACGGTTTCAAGTTATGTTTCAATTGCGGGAGAATATCCTTGTATTGAAAATTGAAAAGTTGAACGTCAAAAGCCCAGCAAAGTAACACGGTGCTTTTCAATTCAGCAAATGTGATTTGCTAATGTATCTGATGAAAGCGCCGCCAAGACTTACGATATTCGTGTAAAAGAACGGAAAGTCACTGCTAATACAAATTGGCGCCCAACGTGGGACTGAAGTGAGAATGGCGCCCAACGCGTTGGTATATTTCCGACAAGGGAGACGTTTGAAAGGGTGTCTAATAGATGCCATTAGGGCCGTAACTTAGGGGATTTTAAGCTCCGTTTAAGTTACGCTTTGTTTTCCCTTCTTTCTTTGTTAATGCAGTTATCTGTTATCATAGGCATGAGTTTGTGTTTGACACCACCTTGCCTAATTTCAAGGAATGATGAAATCTAGAATCGATGATGCTTAACTTATATTAATAATCTTGCAATTTCAAAAGTGTTTACTGCAGTAGAGCAGTCGTGAAGTATTTTTGTCAATACATTCATATTAATAAAAATTAAAGTAAGGATATCTAATTTGTTCCATTGCCTGTCTCATTTCGTAATCTGTGTTCTAGGTTGAAGTTTGGGACAGACAAATAAATATTAGATGCCATGACGTAACATGATCACGTCACAAGTTAGCAACTCGATTGACATTCAACTTTTGGATGACATATTTCATATACACCAACAGTAACAGTATACTCTTATTATCTTAACCTTTGAAACTCCAGGAATCCAGACACAATCTATTGTTTCTGACGCCTTTAGGTGTCATTGGGGTCCAAAGGGTTAAATAATGGAACGTACTTCTTCAAACTTCAGGTTGCCGTAATCTGTAGTTAATATGTGGAGATAAGAATACTCGACTTATGAGCGAAACAACTTTTGGTAAAATAAAATAATATATTAAAAGTAGAAAACACGTTAGCCATATACAAATGTAAAAGAGAAGAGAGAAAACATAAAACAATCAATGAATTATATTCTTTTTATATTTGACATTCTTGTCATCAAAAAAGGTTGCATATTTAACAATCTGTTCGTAAATTATTGAATAGAAATATATTGCACAGCAGCGCCATCTGTTCATCTCACAAAAAACTACGTAAAATGAAATAAGCATGCTCGCTCCAAGCAGTCTAAATGCAGCTTCTTGATGCTGCGAAACTTAGTACGAACGAGCTTCAGCAGATGGCGTTGTTCGGTATATTGTGTATTTCATATACCTATAACTGTCAGGGTGGGATGGGTAATGACGTAACATCATCGATTTGCCTGTTAATTGTCCGCTCGCGGATTTAGTACGAAACATCAAAGTGGAAATACTACACAGAGGCAGCAATGATTAACACTATTATCTATATAAAATTTGTAAGCATGGATGTTTGTAACTCTTTCACGCAATAACTGCTTAATTTGAGTGTATTTACATGAAACTTCAATAATATAGCTTTTTCGTCAGAATACAGGTTGCAACTTTTAAAAACACCTGAGAATATAAGGCCCGTATTCTGGAACGAGACTTAACTTTGAACTTTACTGAAATTGAGTTAGAAAGGGAATGTGCTGTTTATCGTATAGAGTGCTATTCCTCACTAACTCTATTCAAGTAAAGACCAACGTTTGAGTCTCGTTCTAGAATACGGGACTAAGTGTCAAGTGAATAGGAAAAAATCTGTAATCTGTGACCTTTTCTAGTTTGCGCTACCAAAACCGGTAAAGTTGCACATATAAAAGTAGGTTATAAATGTTTATCATAACAAAAAGTACTTACATATAGCAACGGAATGGTGGACCTGGACACCTGGATGCTGACAATCCAGGGAGACCATGCCATCCGTAGACTGGAAACTGACTAGGCGTCTTCTACGCATGGGTAGCAATAGTCTGAGACTGGTGACGGGGATCACCGGACACTGCTCACTGAACAAACATTTCCACACACTCGGTATCACGGACAGTCCTGTGTGCAGAGCGTGCATGGAGGAGGAAACGGTGGCGCATGTGCTTCTTAGGTGCACAGGCGTAGGCCAGATCCGGACACTTGCGGACGCCCTGGGAAGACTGGGAAAACTAATCCAATTCTGGAGAGAGGGCTGGCTGGAGTCAGGGTTGCCAAACGTACGAGGTTCTCGTACAAATACGAGATTTGGGGTCTTTCGTACGAGGTACGAGGACACTTCCAACCTACTCAATTTTGTACGAGATTTTGTACTGTGACCATGCTTCATATGAAAAACTAGAAATCCATCAGGACTTGAACTTTTACACACAAAAACCATTGGTCGCATTTAGGCGATCATTGTCTGTAGCTATGTCAACCGAGAAACGATGATTAATAAAACATTTTGTCCTCCGTGCTGGCAATTTTTTTATTTAGTATTTTCAATGATGAAAGCGTTTTTTTTAGATGTACGAGTTTCGATTTTTAGCTGCTTATGTACGAGGAATTTTGTTTCGGGTTGGCAACACTGGCTGGAGTGACCAGTAGGCCGCCATGGCTCCTGCACAATGGTTCATGCACGGACCAAGTGCGGAAACCGAGCCCATTAACATAGAACCAAGAATTGAAATATTGATTCTTTACTAATTAGTATGTATGTGTTTAAAGAAGGGCAGTAAATATTTTTCTTTCTTTATTAATTATTCTGAGCAGACGACGCCGCGGGCACCAGCTAGGTATACAATAATGTCACACTAACGAACTATGTATGTACTCGGATTTACTTCCTAACTATATGAAGGATCAGCAAATTAGCGAATTTGCTTTGAATTGCTTCCGCGTATAAGTTGTTTGGTATGTGAAAGCAATTTGAGTATAATTACTATATTGACGCTTTTGAACTGGCATTCGTATTGAGGGAAATTGTTTGTTGATTGGGAGGAACATACATAATTTTTTTTAGGCAGACATTTGACCGCCACCGATCGACTCACCTGATGGTAAGTGATGATGCGGCCGAGGATGGATCATGCCTGCCTAGAAACAGCCTATTCACTCTTGCCTTGAAGACGGCCAGTTGTAATGATCGGGAACACAACATAAATAATTTCATTTTTTTTCATGGGTTAGCAAGTGAGTGGACCGGTCACCTGATGATATGTCAGACATTGGGTACGTGGCGGGATTTGAACCTGCACCCTCCAGATCGGAAGGCAACAGTCCAAACCGATGAGGCACCGACGCTCGACCCTAAATCCCTAGTAGTCAACATCCATCTGCTGCCTGTCACCGTAACCAGGTCATACGTCCACCTGGTTGGAATTCAGCCTACGTTTCGTTTCCCTTTATGTGGACGCCACTCGAGAACCTTCCCGCCCTATCGGCCATCGGTTCTACGCACTATGTGCCCTACTCACTGCCATTTCAACTTATGATTCCGGTAAACTATGTCGGTAACTAGCAAGACTGGATAGATTAAATAAAATTAACATTTAACTTTAGTGAATATTGTCGCAATGGTGTGGACTGTCGCCCTCTACCGGAGAGCTGAGGTTTAAATCCCGCCGCGTACCATTGTATTTTCGAATTTTCGAAAAATATATGTACGTTATCCGACGCTCTTACGGTGAAGGAAAACATCGTGAGGAAACCTGCGCACGCCTGCGAAGAGATTCAAAGGTTGTGCATGAAGTCGTCCAATCCGAACTGGGGCCGCGTGGACGACTAAGGCGTATACACCCGCGTACGGGTAGGCTCGTGCCCCTCGGTGGGGACGTTTAATGAGCTGATGATGATGATGAATATTGTCGCATTTTAATATTGTAAAGCTTGAATAAACAATAAATTTACTAGATGCACAATCACAAAGAAATATCAACCGAAAAATGTCCGAGCCGCTTGACACATACTCGTACATTGATTTATTGTTATATTAATGACATAAAATAATTTATTGAAATTTTGACCTTAACGGATCATTAAAAGGGTCCACAATCAAAAGCACGAGCATACTTCATTGCCACTATGACATGTAGCGAACAACGTGATTGTAAATGAAAATTCTGCCCAACTGACGCCATCAACGCATTTGCCGCGGTCACTTTTAGAGTGACATTGTGCATCTAGTTTTTTAGGGTTCCGTAGCCAAATGGCAAAAAATTCAAGTCTATCTGTCTGTCTGTCTGTCGGTCCGTCCGAATAATACAACTCCTTTTTTCTCCGAACTTTGTAAGTATTTTTTATTGAAAAAGTGTGTCCCCCCCTCTAATTTCTAAACTATGGATTGATAAAATCGAAAAAAATATATGATGTACATGACCATAAAATCTACCAACGAAATTTAGTTTGAATGATTTCTGGTGTGAAGTTGTTTTTTATACGTCATAAACTGTGAACCACTATTCTTTCATATTGAAGCTTTAGCAGGTGCCTAAGTAAATAAAAATAATTATATTTTATGTTACTTGCTGCTGCGGAACCCTCCACGGGCGAGTCCGACTCGAGCTTGGCCAATTTTTTATTGTTTATCTATGTTGTTATGTAACTCATCATCATCATCATCATGAGCTCATTAAACGTCCCCACCGAGGGGCACGAGCCTACCCGTATAGGGTGATTAGGCCTTAGTCGTCCACGCAGGCCCAGTGCGGATTGGACCTTCGAATCTCTTCGCAGGCGTGCATGAAGGTTTCCTCACGATATTTTCCTTCACCGTAAGAGCGTCGGATAACGTACATATATTTTCGAAAATACATTGGTACGTGTCGGGATTTGAACCTCAGCCCTCCCGGTAGGAAGGCGACAGTCCACACCACTGAGCCACCGACGCTCCCACTTATGTAATTATTTTATTAATATGTTCTGTAATTACATCTATCTCACCTAATAAGAACACGAAACGAAACGCAAATAAAACGTCGTCGCCAGCCCGTCATACAAATATATTAATATTATATGCTTAAGGTAAACCAACTATGTATACTGTATATTACATCCTGCCTCACCCTCTCATCCGTTATTGATTCTATGGATTATGATTTTCCCACGTGCGCCTTGTAAATCCTATCCAACCAACTCAGCTCAGTACCAGGTGAGTAAACGCTTCAGTCTATTAGATAATGTCCTTATAGACTGGATGCTGAGACGTTTAGGTATTTATCGTAGTGACAAATATCGTCCCTTGGAATAGGAGTGATATTATAAATATCACTACGTAGTTTACAACAAAGTCGCTTTCTCTGTCCATATAAATATATATACACTGATTCACACAGCGCCATCTAGCCACAAGTTAAGCGTGAAGCCTGTATTGTGGGTACTAAACAACGGATTAACATACTTATATACATTTTTTTTTGTAAATACATACATATTATACATAGAATGTACCATGTACCGGATTTTGATGCGGTTTTTTTTAATAGATAGTGCTTAAAGAGGAAGGTTTTTATGTACAATAATATTCATTAAATAGTTGAGAAATACTGTTATTTCTAAGCTTTTTAATGTGATGTCGTAATCTTTTATTCCACTTACATTGCAAACCCCGGATGTAGCATGTTTTATCAAAATAAGGTTTTTACACACAACGTTCACAGTTTCTCTGTAGTGTTTTCATTATCAGCATTGCACCCAAGCCGGGCGCTTAAGCAAGGAGCTTATCATATGGGTACTAAACAACGGATGAACATAAGTTCTTATAACTTTTTTTGTAATTACATACAAACATCCAGAATGACGGATGTAATATTATTATAAAGTTATTAGACATGTGACATCAGTGTGCATGAACGTGTCTGTGTGTTTCTATGTATAATATGTATGTATTTCCAAAACAAAATTAAACATATTCATATGTTTGTTAGTTATTAAGTAAACTTACTACAAGCTAATTCCACATATCCGCACAACCCGCTATGCCACCTCGTTCCTAATGCGCACCGCAAAGGAATGGAGCTCTTTGCCTCCTTATGTGTTCCCCGATCATTATAACCTGGACGTATTCAAGGCAAGAGTGAATAGGCTGTTTCTAGGCAGGCATGATCTATCCTCGGCCGCATCATCACTTACCATCAGGTGAGATGGCGGTCAAAAATCTGCCTATGGGAGGTAAAAAAGCTCCTAGCTTAGTATGGGGCTAGATGGCACTGTGTGAGTGTCAGTGGATATTTATTTATTTTTAATCATTGTTTTCCTCAAATACCGTTTCTGTCAAAGGCAGGCGTGTCACTTACCATCTGTTAAGCGAATAGGTCGTGCCGCTCCTATTATCACATAAAAAAGGTCGTCTAGGATAACATTGAAGTATACAAAAGGCCACGCAGGCTCCGCGCACTTTTTCATGAGGTTTTGTGAAGAATCTTCCGTGGTCCAAGTTACAAGAAGTTGCCATTTGTAATAATTTGTTAAGTAATGATTATATCCTTGATTGCGAGCAATTAAAGTAAACTTAAAGTTTTTTGATCCAATAAGTCTTAATCCGCCGGATCAGCAAATTGAAGTGGCAGTGGGCTGGTCACGTATGTCGCAGAACCGATGTCCGTTGGAGCAGACGAGTTCTGGAGCGGAGACCGCGTCTCGACGAGCGTAGCGTAGGATGCCCTCCGGTCCGATGGACCGACGACTTGCGAAAGGTCGCTGATGGAGGCTGGATGAGAAAAGTGAAGGACCGGTATATCGGGCGCAAAATGGGGGAGGCTTATGTCCAGCAGTGAACTGCGATAGGTTGAATAGGGAATAAGTATGCTCTTGAATCCTCAACTTTTATTTAAATATTTTTAAGAATCTATCGCTGATTTCGAATAAAGTAGGTTCTGTGAGAAGAGCCGCAGGAAATTAGTAACTCTTTTGAATTTGTTACTTATATTCATTACGTTACACATGTAGAGCGTCGGTGGCTCATTGGTGTGGAATGTTGCCTTCCGATCTGGAGGGCGTAGGTTCAAATACTGCCACGTATCAGTCATTCGGATTATCGAAATTATATGTGCGTTATACGACACTCTTAAGGTGTAGTAAAACATCGTGAGCTAACCTGCGTGACTACGCACCTGATAGTCAAAAGAAAAATGATGATGATAACTCCACTTTAATCATTTATAGGCAGACATTTGACCGCCATCTCACCTGATGGTAAGTGATGATGCAGCCGAGGATGGATCACGCCTACTTAGAAACAGCCTAACACTTTCCACATGGAAACTTAAACTTATTTCCAATTAAATTAATCGACTTTGATTTCTTAATTCCGCTTCCGCTTGTCGATTGGGCGATGTTATTCGTTCATTTATTCATGCTCGACGAAAACATCGCCCGACATAAATAGCAGAATACAGTTTGAAACTTCCCACCGTTTCTTTTTGGCGGAATACTTTGAATACATTTACCCTTGATAATAGCAAATTCTTTTATTATTACTTAGGTCTCTGGCAATGATATTTACGTAAAAGTAGATACACCACCTGTGCCTCAAAAACAAACCGCCAAAGAGAATACAGTTTGAAGGCTTTTGTTTAGGTAAATGTACGCTCATTTGAAATATGCATCGCTGCATTCGGACACTTTCTTCGATTGTTTTGTGAGCATATCACGGATTTATACTTTTTACACATCATTGGACTCTGGACATGTTTGCTTAGCCATGTTTGTGATGTACTGGAATTGAACCCGGACCCTTGGGTATTACAGCAGAGTTCTTAACCATTGCCCCCAAACAGACAACGCTCTCTCTCTATTGTAGTGTACTGCTGCTAATAGGTCTTCCCCATTTTACGCCAGATATCCCGGCCCTCCGCTTTACCATTCTTCACCAGCGACCGCCCGCAAGTCGTCCGTCCTGCGCCACGCTTGCCAAGACGCGTTCTCCACTCCAGAACTCGTCTGCTCCAACGGCCATCGGTTCTACGACCTATGTGACCAGCCCACAGCCACTTTAACCTGCTGATCCAGCGGGCTATGTCGGTAACTTTTGTACTCTTATGGATTAAATCATTTTTGATCTTATCCCTAAGAGAGACCCGAAACATAGCTCGCTCCATTGCGCGTTAAGTGACTTATGAAAATTAAAATATAATACAAAATCAAACTAAAATAAATAAAATATGGCAGAAATTTATTTTGATTATTGAAAAAAATAACACTTCAGTGGGTTTGGCTTGTTGAGAAAGCACCCAAGACAACTCGACAATACTTACATAGATAGAGACCTTTTTGGACAATTATGATTTGTTGTAAATGTGAGATCTCCTTACCTATATAGAAACTAAAAAAAAATGATTTTTTTGCTTCCCTATGGATGGTAGGAATATAACATGAGAGCTATGTTGGATTGCGGGTTACTGGATTTGGACAATGAATTATTGAACACGTTTGATCCAAACCTAGGATTTCTCCAATACAAAATGGCCGATTTCATTTCAAAGATTTATTTATTAACTTTAATACGCTTATTGTACTTTCGTGCTGATGTAATTAAGGTTGATATCTATTTTATAAAAAATATATATGAATTACAATTATCAGTAAGTTTACTGATTTCTCAGTTTTGTCGTTCATTGCAAAAATACAGACAAAAAGTTATTGTAGAAGACTTTCATTCATCGAGGTGGCGAGAATAGAAAAATCAGTTTTGTTTCGATTTCCGGTGGCGAAAAGTATCAACAGGTACGAGTCCAAAATGACTCGAAAGCTGGGTTACCTTTTTCATCATCATCAGCTCATTAGACGTTCCCACCGAGGGGCATGAGCCTATCCGTATAGGGTGTATAGGCCTTAGTCGTCCACGCGGGCCCAGCGCGGATTGGCTGTCTTCACGCACAACCTTTGAATCTCTTCGCAGGTGTGCGCGTTTAACACCAACCCAAAATAATATAAAAAACAATTAACCTGGTCTTTGATGATTTGAGATCGAACTTTAGCTCATCATTGGCCCAGACTTTAACGACGGATACACACTAGAACAGTGATAGGTAACTGCTAAGACTCTCGGTTATTCATGCCCCTCTAGTACCTTTCAAGTAAAGCAAAGCCGAAAAGAAGACGAGGCGCTATCGATCGAAAACCACACGATGAGTACGCGTATCTCTTTGTAATTTATGGACTCCTAGTAACAGCAAGGAGATAATTAAAATCACTTCGAGCTTTCTCCAGCAAAATATGCTAATCTAACTTGTATGGCATTAAGAACAAGTTTCAAAATTGTGTAATTTACGACTGCTATCCAAGATCTATCCCCTATTCCTGACAAACCTAGCGCATTACAATCCAACATCAACGTTGAGGCATACCCTTAAATTTATCACCACCATCTGTAATCCCGTTTCGAATTTGGGTACCGAGTTAGCTAAATCATTTGTCATGCAAATTTGTACCTTATATGATTGCAACAAGGCTCTTCGCTGTTTGAATCGATTTGCAAGTTGTACAATTGGACATACAGTGCTGGAGTTTGGCAAACTTCTTGTCGCAGTTGTTTGGATTGTTTCTCTTAGTTTAATTTGACGGTAGTGTTTGGTTTAAGTAGAAGCCAAGTGTTTCGGCTAATATAAATATGTCCGCATCATAAGTACTTGCAAATTAGTATTTCGATAAAAATGTTATTTTCGTAAAAACCATTCGTGTAATTTACTGAATAATGATAAATCGCTGTAGACTACTCACGAATTCTTAAATAAAAATTTATCCAGTATCAGATTAATCCAATTTAGGAAGAGGACTCCTAGATTTGCGACCGGCAAGTAATAAGTTGTACACCTTTTTCTCGGATTTGTATGATCATTATTCCATTTTTAATTTTTCAGTGTAGTATTTCGTACACCGCGGGTGTTGTTTTAGTCTACATTATTTTATTTTTCGCTTTTAGTACAATTTAAGTTACCGACGTAGCCCGCCGGATCAGCAAGTTGAAGTGGCAGTGGGCTGGTCACGTATGTCGCAGAACCGATGGCCGTTGGAGCAGACGAGTTCTGGAGTGGAGACCGCGTCTTGGCAAGCGTAGCGTAGGACGCCCTCCGGCCCGATGGACCGACGACTTGCGAAAGGTCGCTGGAGGAAGCTGGATGAGAAAGGCGGAGGACCGGGATGTCTGGCGCAAAATGGGGGAGACCTATGTCCAGCAGTGGACTGCAATAGGTTGAAGAGAGAGAGAGAGAGTATAATTTACAATAAGAGGTAATTTAAATTTTGCGCAGGTGTCTTATATGAAATAAGATACATTTCTGTTGAACTTCTTGTGGTTTTAAACATAGTTAGATTTTGATAGGCGTCAGTGGCTCATTGATCTGAAGGATGCAGATTCAAACCCTGCCACGTAGTAATAATGTATTTTTGAATTTTTAAAATTGTATGTGCGTTTATCCGATGCTCTTATGGTGAAAGAAAACATGGTAAGGAAACCTGCGCACGCCTACGAAGACACTCAAAGGTTGTGCGTGAAGTCGTCCAACCCGCACTGGGCCCGCGTGGACGACTAGGGCCTAAACACCAGTGGGGACGTTAAATAAACTAATGATTAATCAGAAACAGGATTATTCTTTCTATTTATACATCAATAGTAATAAATATAAGTCACCTCATAGTATAAAACTAAGTCGCTGTCTCTGTTCCTACATTTATCCCTATGTATGCCCAAATCTTAAAAACTACGCATCGGATTTTAATGCAGTTAATAGATAGAGCGATTGAAGGGGAAGGTTTATAATTATAACTGAGTATCAGCATTGCACCCTTGCGAAGCCGGAGTGGATCGCTAGTAATTTATAAAATCTTGAAATGTATGGCGTACAAGTATATAAACGCACATGTTCGACATTCGCCACGGCCGTGTGTACGGTGAGCTCAGCGATCTGTCTTGCTCACTGTCCGAAGTGTCACTTGAGTGGTTAGAGATGTGTACTAGCAGGCTTCCGGTGTTAGGCTTTGTTATATGGCTTGGATGATTCTGGTTGGTGCTCTTAGCATGGGAATATATTTATAAATATGATATCAATCCTTATCCAAATAAATACTTTATTTATAACAAGTATTTCATTTTCAACAAAATTGCCCTGTACATCATTCAATTTAAATGAATATCTTATGAGATATCGCAGTTTTAACTCACCTATATAAACGAAGTAGCGGGTAAAAGAGAGCGTTAGGCCCAAGTAACTATTCCACGCGGAGAAGTCGCACGCAAAAGCTAGTGCTTTATATGCTTTCAACTTTTCCCATGAGATTTTCCAATATTCCAAATACTGAATAGGTAGCTTAATCGGGAAGATGCAGGGTCTCCTTTGCTAAGGGTTCAATGGCTCACGCACCTTTTGTGTTTTTGTTTAATTCGTGCTGCATTTAATCACTATATTCATGTATGAATATATTATTGACCTTCGATGGCTCAATGGTGTGGACTGTTGCCTTCCAATCGAGAGGGCGCAAGCTCAAATCCCGCCACGTACCAATCTTTTTTCGAATTTTCGAAATTATATGTACGTACGTAAGAGCGTCTCTTACGGTGAAGGAAAACATCGTGAGGAAACCTGCGCACGCCTGCTAAGAGATTCAAAGGGTGTGCGCTAAGTTGGCTAATCCGCACTGGGCCCGCTTGGACGACTAAGGCTTATACACCCGCCACGGGTAGGCTCGTGCCCCTCGGTGGTAACATTTAATGAGCTGATGATAATGTTATATTTTTTTTTCTTACTGCTATGTTCACTCGTGTAGAAATAAATAAATAATCTTCAAACATAGTTGCTTCAGAGCTCCCGTAGCGATGAATAACCCCCGACTGTTTTTGATCCCTTAATTAACCTCTCGAGTGACGTATCGCCCTGCGTATTTCTTTCGTCCCATTGGATGGAAAAATATTTTCAAGGGACCCGATTGTTAAGCCTTAATGCCCTATCAATAAAGCCGAAAAGCCATTGGTGGACGTGAAGTGAGTTTTATGAAATAGGTTGATGGATGTGTTGGAGTGTGTCATTGGATTTTAACCCTTATGAACTTATGATAGAAAAAATAAATGATTTAATATTTTTACACGTTGTGATCATATACATAAAAAAAATTGGTGTCTGTTTGTTATATCGAAAAAAAACATTTTTTCTTCATACACATGAATGTATATACGGAACATTCGAGAAGATAAGAATTTTTAAATTTTATCTGTCTGTCTGTTTGTTCCGGGTACTCTCAGAAATTGGACTTTTTTTGGCAGGTAGCTGATGTAATGAGGAAAAACATAGTCTAATTTATTTAAGAAAATACCTTTAATTTTAGAATATAAAGGTTGATGATTGAAATATAATGTTTGACCGGCGGCCGCGCATCGCGTGAACTGCGCGCTTTTAGACGATTTACTGCGGGAGAATTAATTCGTGTACCACGAGTAATACCGCGTGGAACAGCTAGTATGTGCCTATAAAGTTAAGGCACCCGTCAATTGTCAAGGGTTGTCTGTCTATGCTGTTAAGATAAGGAGAGTTATTTTTTCTCAAGTCGTAAAGACAACTAAAAATAAGATAACAAACAAAATACATAACAAGGGAAAGCATAGACAGAACATAAAGTGTTCAAACAAGGCGGACTTATCGCTAAAGAGCAATTTCTTCCAGACAACCTTCAATTGAGGATTATTTTTTAATAATGAGAAATTACGACTTCGAATCCATAAATGTCCAAGAGATATTTTATTTAAGTTGATTACACTATCTTACAAATCAACAGCTATGCGTTTACCTTGACATTAGTGTTTTAGTTCAGATCTGCTCCCTAAAGCTAAAATTTTATACCATAACATTATCATATTTCTCGACTATGACATTTTAAAGTTACGGGCACTTCGGGAAATTGCTCCAAGATTGTATCGCTCGCAGTCGCTCCCACAAAGGCTGAAAATTGACCTACATTTAAAGTCTGCAAACTCACAGTTGCATAGTTCGACAGGTTTCTCATTAGGAACTGTGTAATTTAATTTAGCGTCGGTGGCTCTTTGGTGTGGACTGTTGCATTCAGATTTGGAGGCGTTCAAATTCCGCCACGTATGTCTTTTCGATTTTTCGAAATTATATGTACGTTATCCGACGCTCTTACGGTAAAGGAAAACATCATGAGGAATCCTGCGCACACCTGCGAAGAGATTCAAAGGTTGTGCGTGAAATCAGTCAATCCGCACTGGGCCCACGTTGTCGACTAAGGCTCTATACGGGTAGGCTCGTGCCCCTTGGTGGGGACATTTAATGAGCTGATGATGATATCATCACGTTACGTACGTTTATTCGACGCTATTACGGTAAAGGAAAACATTGCGTGGAAACCTGCGCACGCCTGCGAAGAAATTTAAAGTTAATGACTATGAGTGAAGTCTGCCAATCCGCACTGGGCGCGGGTGGGGGACGTTTCATGAGCTGATGACCCACAGTGAGTAATCTATTCAATGGGTAAAAAAGATGAGACAAAAAAGCATTTGATGACCCACGCGGAGTAAAAAATAAATATAACCCGCTGATATTCACACAGCGCCATCTTGCCTTAAGTTACTCGTAAGCGTGAATTTTGTAGTATGGGTACGTAACAACGCATAAACTTACTTATATATTTTATTTGTAAATACATACATATTAGCAAGTATTACATAAGTATAGACAGTGGATATTTATTTGATTCCAGCTCCGTGTTGGTCTTCAAATTCTTTGTTGTCTCATCTTGTTTACCCGTAGAATAGGTTACTCACTGGCCATTAGCTAATCGGATAACAAATGCTTCTCGAAGCCGGAGACTGAGTGTGCCATTTGTACGCACGATTTACCAGTAATGGGTCGACTACTCCAGTGGTGTAATGGTTACAGCGTCGGATTTAGATCGGCGCATGACTCGAAGATCATGGGTTCAAATCCCGCGCGAAACCACTTATATCTATATATATATATACGCCAATCAATGGTATTCTGTATATATAAAGGTAGATACGCCATCCGTGTCTCAAAAACGAACCGCCAAAGAGAATACAGTTGTAGGCTTTTTGTTTAGGTAAATGTACGCTGCATTCGGAATACTTTACTCAGTTGTTTTGACGCCAATGGTTCAACCCGTAATGACACACGCGGCTGAGACATGGACTCTACTATTTGATGGATTAATCGACAACTTCAAAGTCACTCAACGGGCAATGGAGCAAGCTATGCTTGGGGTTTCTTACAGGAATAACATCAGATATGATGTAATTCGTGAGAGAACTAAGGTTACCGACATAGCCCGCCGGATCAGCAAGTTGAAGTGGCAGTGGGCTGATCACGTATGTCGCAGAACCGATGGCCGTTGGAGGAGACGAGTTCTTTAATAGAAACCACGTCTTGGCAAGCGTAGCCTAGGACGCTCGGTAGACCGACGAATTGCTAAAGGTCGCTTGATGGCTGGATGAGAAAAGCGGAGGTCCGGGACATCTGGAGCAGAATGTGGAAGACCTATAGACCTACCTACCTAGGTTGAAGAAAACTTATCTAGGTTAAGGGCTAAAGAAAGCAGCAGGTGGAAGAATCCTTAATAGTACCTGAATATATTATAGCTTTAAATAGATTTATTTATCAATTGTTTATATGATATTATCTTGTTCAGAGATAAGGGGACGGTATAAGATCTTTTACCGCAGGTGACACCGTGGGGCACAGGTAGTATAATATAAAAATATTTACTTTGAGGCATGTATAAAAAAAAGTTATTCGAGTTGATATTTTTCAAATAAGTGCCATTCGAAGCCTTAATTAAATAAATATGTATAGAACCGCAAAAATCAGACGTAAAACCACAGTATTTAAGTCGAGATTTCTTCGCAAAACACCGTTGCATTTAGATAATGCATTTTCTCTTCACTTCAAACAGTCCTATTAGCGTGGGAACGCAACAAAGCACTTACCTCAAAGTAATAGAAAGAGTTATATAAAATGTACATTTTATTTAAGCTCGCAAACAAAAAGACGCTGACAAAATTTACTATGAAAATATTGTGTTTATTTTCATCATCAGCTCATTAAACGTCCCCACCGAGGGGCACGAGCCTACCCGTATAGGGTGATTAGGCCTTAGTCGTCCACGCGGGCCCAGTGCGGATTGGACGACTTCACACACAACCTTCGAATCTCTTCGCAAGCGTGCATGAAGGTTTCCTCACGATGTTTTCCTTCACCGTATGAGCGTCGGATAACGTACATATATTTTCGAAATTCGAAAATACATTGGTACGTGTCGGGATTTGAACCACAGCCCTCCCGGTAGGAAGGCGACAGTCTTCGCTTCTTTAGTCGCTCTCTTGTTTGTTTCTATGCTCTTGTTTTTCTTGTTATGTTTTTTTTATTTAATAAATATTGTATCGGTTGAGTGTCGGTGGCTTATTAGTTTGGACTGTTGCCTTTTAACCTGTAGGTTCAAATCTCGCGATATAATATCTTTTCGAATTTTCGATATCATATCTACGTTTATCCGACGCTCCTGCGGTGAAGGAAGTGCGTGAGCATACCTGCGCACACCTGCGAAGAGATAAAAGGTTGTACGTGAAGTCGGCCAATCCGCACTGGGCCTGCGTTGACGACTAAGGCCTATACATAGGTTATACGGGTAGGCTTGTGCCCCTCGGTGGTGACATATAAACACTGATGATGATGATGAGCCGGTTTGATGAACAATCAGGACGACCGTGGTTTTAGTGTTTCAGAGCCTCTAACATGTTTTTTATAATGACCGACATATTGGCAGTCAACACCGATGGCTCTTCAGGAGTAAGGAATCAGGTTTTTTTGACGACCCATTTGGTGTCGCGGTTGAGACGTCGACTGCAACACTAGGGTTCCGGGTTCGATCCCCGGGCAGTACAACCATGTGTGTGCATGAACATGTCTGTTTGTAATGGTCTGTGTGTGTTCTATGTATGTATTTACAAAAAAAAATTATATAAGTATATTTGTTTAGTACCCATAATACAGGCTTCACGCTTAACTTGGCGCTGTGTGAATGTCAGTGGAAATTTATTTATTTATTTTTCAGGCAGTCAGTTAATTTGGCCCGATATTGGCTGGATGAGAAAAGCGGAGACGCGGGATATCTGTTGCAAAATGGGAAAGATAGGTTAAAGAGTGAGTTGAATCAGCCTTCAATGTCCTAAACAAACAAACAAGGGAAAATTCGTACAAACTAACGTTCACCATGCACGGTCATCTTACAAAATTTTTTTTTTTACATTAAATAGGCCAGCGTTTGACTACGCCTTGTCTGGTGTTAAACATCGACGATGTCTAGGATGAAGCACGATGACCTAGAAGAAAGTTATTTACTCTCGACTTGAAGACACCCAAATTGTACACCCTCGGGAAAGCTAAGCTGGCAATGGATTCCACAGTTTCGCAGTGCGAATAATAAATGTGGATTCAAAGCGCTTAGTACGACACTTCAGCATTTCCACTATAAAAGGTGTTGAGAGGATCAGTCGGCCTAAGATTTACCGGCTCTAGCTGAGAAAATACATGGGTACGTGGCGGGATTTGAACCTGCGCCCTCCAGATCAAAAGGCAACAGTCCACACCAAAGACCCACCGACGCGATAATAAGTACCACAAATGTAGATGATACTAGACACAAGACTCTTATGAATATTTCATGAGACAATCTCTCGGGATGAGTATTACTATTGTCATATATTCGAATACTTAAGGTTAGGATATGTTCTTAAGAAATAAGTAATTCGATTATTATTTTTAACCTTTGAATTAACATCATATAAAAGCTTGAAATGTGTACTACTTAACGAAGACTTCCCCTTTATAAAAAATTGCCAAGTGCGAGTCGGAATCGCCCGTGGAAGGTTCCGCAGCAGCAAGTTCCATAAAATAAAGTAATTTGTTATTTACTATGGCACCTACTACAGCTTTAATATGAAAAATAGTGGTTTACCGATTATGACGTATAAAAAAAAACTACACATCAGAAATCGTTCAAACTAAATTTCGTTGTTAGATTTTATGGTAATGATGATAATCATATTTTTTTTTATTTTATCAACCCCATAGTTTAGAAATTAGAAGGGGGGGGGGGACCTAACTATTCAATTTATAAAAAAAAATATTAGAAACCTCAACACCGTTTTTAAAGATCTACACATTGAAACCCCACACTTGAAGGGTACGTTGAAAAAACAAATTTTTGAGTTTCGTTTCAATGTATGGGGAACCCCAAAATGTTTTTTTTTCATGTTTCTTATTAGAACCTAATAGCAGTTTACAGAATACATATACGTACAAGGTTTGAATAGTGTAGTGCTTATAGTTTCGGAGAAAAAAGGGGTTGTATTATTCGGACGGACGGACGGACAGACAGACAGACAGACTTGACGAATATACGGGTTCCGTTTATTGCCATTTGGCTACGGAACCCCTAAAAATCCCCCTTTCATTACACATACATGTTATCATCATCTCCACCGAGGGGCACGCGCCAACCCTAAAGAGTGAGAGTAAGGAGAGAGAGAATAGAGAGCCTTAGTCGTCCACGCGGGCAATTGTTAGTTTTTATGTTAACTTTAATTAGGAGTGACGAGTGGGATTTTTTTAAACAAATTCCCACTCATCGCCGGGGTGGACAAAGCTATGGGTGACGTGCGGGAACGACCCAAATTGTTATTCAATTTGGGTCGTTCCCTCACTTATGTTTTTTTTAACTATGAGTCATTTGTTTGTCTGATATATTATATGACTGCATCGTATAAGTTTATTTATAAATGGACAACGTTAATCTTAGTAAGCCAAACAATTTACCCAAGAATACAAATAACACCTAGAAGACAATCGAAATACTAATTATACTAAACTGAAAACCGCTGTGCCCTTCACTAAAGTCTAAATCCGAACCTACCGGTGCTATCAGTAATTGTCCTAACATTAATTATTACTGCACGATCTAACTGTCATACCTCTACAGCCTCTCAAATTGGATGCCACTATCGTTTAGGCTTATGCTGCTTTTCGATAGGGTTGCAATCATCTGCATAAACGCATTTCGTGGAGTGATTATTTGGAAAGCGAATCTGGGGGAAGGCATAAGCGGAGAGTTGGATCAAATAATCATCTGACATGAATGCTAGAAATGTAATAAATGATTCTCTCTTTAACCCATCATAGTCCATTGCTAGACATAGGTTCCCCCATTTTGCGCCAGATATCCCGGTCCATAGCTTTTCTCATCCAGCCTCCACCAGCGATCAGGAAATAAATTTATTTATTACATGATTAAATGATGAGAGCGTCGGTGGCTCAATGGTGTGGACTGTCGCCTTCCTACTGGAAGGGCTGAGGTTCAAATCCCGACACGTACCAATGTATTTTTAAATTTTCGAAAATATATGTACGTTATCCGACGCTGTTACGGTGAAGGAAAACATCGTGAGGAAACTTCCGATGTTTTCCTTCATTCAGCAGTGTACATGTAGGTTGCAATAATGATGATAATGAAATACGTAATAAGTTACGAGTGGTATGTTAACGTCAAATCTCCGCCTACAAAGCCCTACATAAAGACATTATAGGCTCGTTCATTTTAAAAGTGCGATGCAACCGTCAGTACGCCATTGTTGCATTCAAAATGGCGTCGCATTTTTCACCCGTGGCGTAATTAAGAAAACTACCCATATGCAAGACAGGTTAGCGCATAAATTTTTACACAAAAGCCTAGAAGACAAAAGGTGTGTGGACGTGCGAGTTTCGCTAAACTTAACACTAGACTTGGGAGCGTTAGCAGAATAATAACTGCTTAATAGTACTTTTGTAGATTATTATATTTTTACCAATACATAATACGATAAAAAATTGAAAATATAATTTGCTTTATATAATTATTTTGATTACAAATGAATCTGTATTCAACACAATTTTTTTTTGAAAAGAGTAACTACTGAGTTTCTTGCTGGTTTCTTCTCAGTGGAAAACTACCTCCCGAACCAGTGGTAGCTTCATTTGACATTCATAAGTGTTCTTTAAGGACCTAAACTGAATAAACACTTTTCATTTTCATTTTCATTTTCAATAACTACTTTTTTATTACAGTTTATTTTATTTCATACGTAGATGGCGGTTTACCTGATAGTAAGTGATACTGCACCAATGAACACACACAAACTTATTGAGAAAACTCTCTTTACATAAATATATTTATTATCATCCACAGCTCATTATACGTTCCCACCGAGGGGCACAAGCTTACACGTTTAGGGTGTATAGGCCTTAGTCGTCCACGCAGGCCCAGTGCGTATTGGACATATTCACGCACAACCTTCGGATCTCTTCGTAGGTTTACTTGCGATGTTTTCCTTCACCGTAAGAGCGTCGGATTAACATACATATGATTACGAAAATTCGAAGACATTGGCACGTGGGGATTTGAATCCTCCATGAGCAGTAATCAATACTCAGCACATTCTGCATGGGCAGGCATTAAACTACGGATAAACAGACATCAAAATATTTATTTTATAACGATCTCGGATTCTTACCCTGNTTTTAGTGTTTCAGAGCTCTAACATGTTTGTTATAATGACCGACATATTGGCAGTCAACACCGATGCTCTTCAGGAGTAAGGAATCAGGTTTTTTGACGACCCATTGTGTCGCGGTTGAGACGTCGACTGCAACACTAAGGGTTCCGGGTTCGATCCCGGGCAGTACAACCATGTGTGTGCATGAACATGTCTGTTTGTAATGGTCTGTGTGTTCATGTATGTATTTACAAAAAAAATATTATATAAGTATATTTGTTTAGTACCCATAATACAGACTTCACGCTTAACTTGGGCTATATGGCGCTGTGTGAATGTCAGTGGAAATTTATTTATTTATTTTTCAGGCAGTCAGTAATTTGGCCCGATAGCCGTCGACTTGCGAAGGACGCTGGTGGAGGCTGGATGAGAAAAGCGGAGACGCGGGATATCTGTTGCAAATGGGAAAGACCGATATGGACTGCGATAGGTTAAAGAGTGAGTTGAATCAGCCTTCAATGTCCTAACAAACAAACAAGGGAAAATTCGTACAAACTAACGTTCACCATGCACGGTCATCTTACAAAATTTTTATTTATTTTTTTTACAAAATAGGCCAGCGTTTGACTACGCCTTGTCTGGTGTTAAACATCGACGATGTCTAGGATGAAGCACGATGACCTAGAAGAAAGTTATTACTCTCGACTTGAAGACACCCAAATTGTACACCTCGGAAAGCTAAGCTGGCAATGCATTCCACAGTTTCGCAGTGCGAATAATAAATGTGGATTCAAAGCGCTTAGTACGACACTTCAGCATTTCCACTATAAAAGGTGTTGAGAGGATCAGTCGGCCTAGGATTTACCGGCTCTAGCTGAGAAAATACATGGGTACGTGGCGGGATTTGAACCTGCACCCTCCAGATCAAAACGCAACAGTCTACACTAAAGAGCCACCGACGCGATAATAAGTACCACAAATGTAGAGGATACTAGACACAAGGCTCTTATGAATATTTCATGAGACAATCTCTCGGGATGAGTATTACTATTGCAAATATTCGAATACTTAAGGTTAGGTTATGTTCTTAAGAAATAAGTAATTCGATTATTATTTTTAACCTTTGAATTAACATCATATAAAAGCTTGAAATGTGTACTACTTAACGAAGACTTCCCCTTTATAAAAAATTGCCAAGTGCGAGTCGGAATCGCCCGTGGAAGGTTCCGCAGCAGCAAGTTCCATAAAATAAAGTAATTTGTTATTTACTATGGCACCTACTACAGCTTTAATATGAAAAATAGTGGTTTACCGATTATGACGTATAAAAAAAAACTACACATCAGAAATCGTTCAAACTAAATTTCGTTGTTAGATTTTATGGTAATGATGATAATCATATTTTTTTTATTTTATCAACCCCATAGTTTAGAAATTAGGGGGGGGACTAACTATTCAATTTATAAAAAATAATATTAGAAACCTCAACACCGTTTTTAAAGATCTACACATTGAAACCCCACACTTGAAGGGTACGTTGAAAAAACAAATTTTTGAGTTTCGTTTCAATGTATGGGGAACCCCAAAATGTTTTTTTTTTCATGTTTCTTATTAGAACCTAATAGCAGTTTACAGAATACATATACGTACAAGGTTTGAATAGTTGTGCTTATAGTTTCGGAAAAAAGGGGTTGTATTATTCGGACGGACGGACGGACAGACAGACAGACAGACTTAACGAAATATAGGGTTCCTTTATTGCCATTTGGCTACGGAACCCCTAAAAATCCCCCTTTCATTACACATACATGTTATCATCATCTCCACCGAGGGGCACGCGCCAACTCCTAAAGAGTGTAGAGGCCTTAGTCGTCCACGCGGGCAATTGTTAGTTTTTATGTTAACTTTAATTAGGAGTGACGAGTGGGATTTTTTTAAACAAATTCCCACTCGTCACCGGGGTGGACAAAGCTATGGGTGACGTGCGGGAACGACCCAAATTGTTATTCAATTTGGGTCGTTCCCGCACGTCGTTCCCTCACTTATGTTTTTTTTAACTATGAGTCATTTGTTTGTCTGATATATTATATGACTGCATCGTATAAGTTTATTTATAAATGGACAACGTTAATCTTAGTAAGCCAAACAATTGACACAAGAATACAAAATAACACCTAGAAGACAATCGAAATACTAACTTTACTAAACTGAAAACCGCTGTGCCCTTCACTAAAGTCTAATCCGAACCTACCGGTGCTATCAGTAATTGTCCTAACATTAATTATTACTGCACGATCTAACTGTCATACCTCTACAGCCTCTCAAATTGGATGCCACTATCGGGTTTAGGCTTATGCTGCTTTTCGATAGGGTTGCAATCATCTGCATAAACGCATTTCGTGGAGTAATTATTTGGAAAGCGAATCTGGGGGAAGGCATAAGCGGAGAGTTGGATCAAATAATCATCTGACATGAATGCTAGAAATGTAATAAATGATTCTCTCTTTAACCCATCATAGTCCATTGCTAGACATAGGTTCCCCCATTTTGCGCCAGATATCCCGGTCCATAGCTTTTCTCATCCAGCCTCCACCAGCGATCAGGAAATAAATTTATTTATTACATGATTAAATGATGAGAGCGTCGGTGGCTCAATGGTGTGGACTGTCGCCTTCCTACTGGAAGGGCTGAGGTTCAAATCCCGACACGTACCAATGTATTTTTAAATTTTCGAAAATATATGTACGTTATCCGACGCTGTTACGGTGAAGGAAAACATCGTGAGGAAACTTCCGATGTTTTCCTTCATTCAGCAGTGTACATGTAGGTTGCAATAATGATGATAATGAAATACGTAATAAGTTACGAGTGGTATGTTAACGTCAAATCTCCGCCTACAAAGCCCTACATAAAGACATTATAGGCTCGTTCATTTTAAAAGTGCGATGCAACCGTCAGTACGCCATTGTTGCATTCAAAATGGCGTCGCATTTTTCACCCGTGACTTAATTAAGAAAACTACCCATATGCAAGACAGGTTAGCGCATAAATTTTTACACAAAAGCCTAGAAGACAAAAGGTGTGTGGACGTGCGAGTTTCGCTAAACTTAACACTAGACTTGGGAGCGTTAGCAGAATAACTACTTTTTTATTACAGTTTATTTTATTTCATACGTAGATGGCCGTTTACCTGATAGTAAGTGATACTGCACCAATGAACACACACAAACTTATTGAGAAAACTCTCTTTACATAAATATATTTATTTCATCCACAGCTCATTATACGTTGCCCACCGAGGGGCACAAGCTTACACGTTAGTGGTGTATAGGCCTTAAGTCGTCCACGCAGGCCAGTGCGTATGGACATATCACGCACAACCTTCGGATCTCTTCGTAGGTTTACTTGCGATTTTTCTTCTACGTAAGAGAGCGGATAACATACATGTTACGAAATGTAGACATTGGCACGTGCGGGATGAATCCTCCATGAGCAGTAATCAATACTCAGCACATTCTGCATGGGCAGGCATTAAACTACGGATAAACAGACATCAAAATATTTATTTTATAACGATCTCGGATTCTTACCCTGAATGAAATAACCGACTTCTCAATCAATACATCACATGGTTCGTCGACTTGTGCTTCCACCTTTTAGCCGCATCCGATACCTCAAAAATGTATTTGTATTTTTTTTTTGCTGTCAGTATCTAGTGACGTCAGTGGATCTTCCAGCTTATTCCGGGTGAATATTTTAGAGCATAATTACTGGCCCTTTCATCTGTAACCTCGGTCGTGTCTGAGTCAGATATGTGACAGAAAGTTCTAGTATTCTGCTATTTGCAAATCATTCGGATGGAAAGTTGAGTGTTTTTTACTTCAGTCTTTGGAAGCAATGTCATAGGTAAAATCCATTGCTGGCTAAATTATATGATTGTTGGAAAGGACAGGTGTGTGTGTGTTTGGAGCTTAGACTGTTGGGGGATGCAATGTGATAAGTCCATGGCAGGCTGAAAAATGACTGTCGGAAATGATTCACGTGTGTTTGGTGTGCGTATGTGTGCAATCAAACAAATTTACGCACATGCTCGCACACTATAGTTATTTGTATAAATATTAGTAGTAGCGACATTGACTATGTTCTTTGGAGAACTTGGAAGGTAAATAAAATGAATAAAAAACAACGTCATCCAAATAAGGTAAACAAAGATTAAATGTAAAGTTACTTAAGTGCCTGTTATATATAAAGTGTTTTTCATTACAGATGCTTAGTAGCTAGAAGAACCGATATATTTTTTCGGTACTTAAGTTTACAGATAATACATACTAAAGAAACAAATTTGGAGAAAGGCTCATTTGAGGTCAAAAGTGTATATGTATTTTTACTCAACGTATTGAGAAATTAACAGCAGTGTATTTGATGTATTTCTTTCTGCAACCCTTAAATTAATGGAAGATAGTGACTAACGGTGTCAATATCTCACAGATGTTTCCTAAGGTACCTACAATTGAAAAAAAAAACACTACTAAAATTCTTCTTTGATACTATGTTCCTTGTTCTTAAGCAAATGTCTAGTTAGCTGGAAAACTATTTTTATGTCGTTAAATGAATGGTACTGCTAGTATTATCTCCTGTTGGTAAGTGATATGCCCCTGGCAGGTACAGTACTGAAGTCTAACCAGTGAATGTAAGCATCAAAACAATACCGGAGAATAAAACTACAGAAACAAAAAGAAACCACTGATTCCACACTCAAATTGAATCTTTACTTTCCCAGAACCCACTTCCATTATTTCAATTTGTGGTCCACTAATATCGAATGCTATGTAGTGTAAAATTCTTGCTCTGTGCAACATTTTTGTTGCGCTATAAAGTTCAAACACAAGACGAAGAATTTCCTACTCCCTATATTTTCAAAAGAATATGTGACAAACACTAGTAAGTTGCGGCAATGTTCTTCTGAAAATCATTGCAATAGGAACACACTTGCCAGTTTTAATAGCGAAGACTCTATTCTGAGTAAATATGAAATATAACGCGCATTTAGTTGAATTAACGATACTATTGTTACGAGCTGGGGGTTCCGGATAAATTATTGCCAAAAACGAAGAATAACACGGTAACACACTTTATTAATTAACCACTATAAATTAAACACAACACTTATTACAATTACACTCTCACAAATAAATCAATTCACGCACGCACAATAATCACTCGTTAACTCTTCACACTGTTATATCACACTCGACGATCCCTTAGATATCGCTGTAACACTCGCTTCTTCCTTGTAGTCGCAGGTATTTCGCTCTTCGTTCGCTCTTGAGTAGAACACAAGACTCCCGGCGCACCCGTCGGTCCGCCTTATATACCTGTCCGGCCGCTGAGCTCGAAGCGTCGACGTCATTCTACATAGTTCGCGAAATATCTAGAACATGCTAAAGTCTTTGCTATTTGACAATTCGCATGTTATACTCTATGGTGGACTAACGTCATATATAGCCATATTTATTGTCATTTTAATTACGTCAATTCGTAACACTATTAAAAAACACATAAAACTTTCTGAAGAGGTAAAAATACAAAGTAATAGAACATAACTAACTTTGTGTAACCCATTCATAGAATTTTATCTTTCGAAATTTCTAGATGGAACTTTGAAATAATCCGAGTTCGTGTATTAAAACTAACTTTGCTACGTGCATTGCTATCTTCCTTTATGTGTACTAGCTTTGAAATAACTTGCTGCAATTTATTACTGAATGCGAACCAAAATGAGCATTTACAAAATTCAAGGCTGTCTTCTTAAACTAAAATGTCCTGAATTTACTATATCGTTACTTAAAAGTAGGTAATCATTGTATTAAATAAAAAATTATGGTTCTTATTCCAGTACAATAAACATTTACTGCACAGGCAGTGAAATATATAGCCCACTTTTATTCGTGTCATGTATGTGTTTGGTCTTTTATGTTTCGAGATTAGGGCACTGTAGCTAGTGAAATTACCGCATATAAGAGACCCAACATCTTTTGTATCGGTTGATGGGCGCAGTGCGGCGCTGATGGAGAATAATGTTTTATCAGTTTGTTGGTCTCCTTCAATGCCGATCTATGTTCAGGCGTAACACTTACCATCAGGTGAGCGTCCTGACCGCCCTGTTCACTGAGAAACATAAAAAAGCACAAATATAACAAAGGCGAAAGTTTGTGACCGTGTATTTTTGCTACTTCTTCAGATCTTAATGGCTGAAGCGATTATATAAAAAGGTCGTATAGAGCGGTCTTTAGATTAATGCACAGACTACGTTTTACTTTATACCAAAATATTTCATACCTCAGGTAAAACCGGGGGGACAGCTATTACGAAATATATATGTATATTTTTTATTTTCTGCAAACCAGAATTTCCCATGAACTACTAAGTGTTTTCTAGCCGATGTTACTCTTAAGTATTATTTAGGTACTTTGTATGCTTCATTTAAACTTAACTTTTCACTAAAAAAGTTGGCTATACGCCAGATATTTCTTTTAGTACGTGCAATTCTGACTTGCTTAATGCGAACAAGTCTAAATTGTATTAAACTCCAAATATTATTAATGTTAATGAAATAAAAAACAGAAAAAAATGGAAAATAAAAAGCAATAAAGAAGTATAGGTCACCCTCCAGTTGGTGGGCGTGTGATGAGGGAAAGGTCACTGGCGGAGGCTGGATGAAAAAGTGAAAGAAGAGAATATCTAGCACAGAATAGGCCAGACCTTCGTCGAAAGTGGGAGAGAACATAGTATATAGATAAAAAGGTAATGAAGTGAAAAGGCTAAAGTGAAAAAAAAACACCCATCAATTGCTGAAGGAAAACTTACTTGGAGTCCACACTATTATCCGCAATATTAGGATCGCAATCAGGCATATCTTGTTCCAACCTGTGCAATGAGTAGGGTTATTTTTTCGTTGATGTCACCCGTAAGGGGAGTAAATGTTATTTAATAAGCAAAATATAGTCTGCAAATCATGTCGTGTACACATGTTATAGGGTTGTACTCTAGTTATAAGCTATCATTGTACTTATCTTACGAACGTGACTTGTGACAATCTGTTTGTGTACCAAATAAATAAATAAATATTTTAGAGATATTTACACTTCAATCGAGCCGGATCTACCATGCTAAAGCGTGACTCTTTCAAACTCAAAAGTTTATTGACTGGACTTTCAGATCTTTTCTGACCATGAGTAACAGAGCAGTCAGTACGATATTAAATGTCATTTCTAGTGATATTTAATCTGTGAATCTCTTTTGTGATCCAGACGCAATTCGGCTACTGGCTAATACAAAACGAACGAAAATTGTTATCACAGAAAGCTCACTGAAGTTTATTACCGCTTTTATCATAAAGATTCTCCCCTTTTGACAAAGTTAACGCTAATTGTTTGTGAGGAAGTTGTTAAAAAAATGTTCAATAAGAAAGTCAATGTAAAGCTAATTAAGTTTAATAAACAACAGTTTTCGGAAGTGAATTTGTCGTTTGATAATTTGTTCTTATTCTTTGATACGTTAATAAACGTTATTATTTCGCTGTTTATTATTTGTGAGTCACGAATTTTCAATTTATATTCATAAAATGATCATAACTGATTTATATTTTTATTTGATTTTTATTGAAAGACTATATTATTATTATGAAGTAACAGTTAGTGCGTCCGTTTTAGTAGAGCGCCAGCTAAGCTACTATCATAATGGTTATAACGGGGATACGTTACAAATAATACTATTCCAGGTTCCCAGCATGCTCCAGAAGACATATCAAGCCATTGGTTCCTTCATTCATAGGATGTTAGTCTTAAATACCCACTAGCATACATTGAGCCCGTGCGGTAGGTAACACCCCGATGTTACCATATCCATCAACATCATCATCAGCTCATTAAACGTCCCCACCGAGGGGCACGAGCCTACCCGTATAGGGTGATTAGGCCTTAGTCGTCCACGCGGGCCCAGTGCGCATTGGACGACTTCACACACAACCTTCGAATCTCTTCGCAGGCGTACATGAAGGTTTCCTCACGATGTTTTCCTTCACCGCAAGAGCGTCGGATAACGTACATATATTTTTCGAAAATTTGAAAATACATTGGTACGTGTCGGGATTTAAACCTCAGCCCTCCCGGTAGGAAGGCGACAGTCCACACCACTGAGCCACCGACGCTCTGCTACCATACCACCATTCATCTGCTACCATATCCATACTTCGAGGTAAAGCCAGGGTTCTTCAAAGGGTAAAAAAATAGATATTAAATAAAGCTCACGCCTTGGTCTCAAAGATCAAGGCAGAGATGATGGAGGGCCACTTTGCACGGTCCTGACCTACTTCTCTAGCTTCATTCACATCCATCAATATAATAAACTTACTAGGTGGTTACCCAATACCGAGTTGTCTAGGTGGGTACCACCGCAGTGCCACATATCGAAAAAGAAGTGCTTTGCACTTCTATGTTTTGGGATGAGGGCACTGTAGCTAATAGAATTACTGGGCACAATATGTGGAGATTTGTAATAAGTATTATACTCTTTTTATATTTTGAATTTAATGGACTTGAATTTAAATTGTTACTCTTCCAAAAATTAATAAATAAATAATAAATATGTATGAGCTATTTTCCCGCAGTAATACGTAATGTTATTCCAGGGTGACAGCTAATTCCATAAAATTTTATTAATCCCGTTTCCTGTCGACCTGAAGAAATGACAAACATTCATGCATACAAACTTTCGCCTCTATAATATAAGTGAGATTAGGTTTTTGTAATAGAAAAGTACAGAATTCAGAAATTTGCGTTTATAATTTTTGGTCGTGATCCCCTATAATCTTATACGATAGAGAGATCGATCAATACAAAAAAAATACAGGTTCAACGCTTAACTTGGGACTAGATGGCGCTGTGTGAATGTCAGTGGATATTTATTTGTTTATTTATTATAATGGCACTATTTATTTAGTACAAAATATGGTATTATTTATTAAGTAAAAAAAATAACGATATGTATTTTTTTAGCACAGAAACATGGCATTATTTATTCAATACAAAAATCCGACATTATTTATTCAGTACCAAACTACTACTACTCGTACCTTTGAAGTTTTCTGCCAATACGCTAATGCTATGAATTCGTAGTTAGCGTGCTACGAGTGCAGAATACGGCTACGGAAGCTACAACGAAACATTCGTAGCTTGGCGATATGATTTTGCGTCCTATGTGTTTATTTGAAACGCGTCTTAATTATTACGTTGTTTTTATTTATAAATATTATATTTTTATGTTAACAAAATTTTATTCCGTATAAAAAGTATTTATTATTATCAGTGGGTTCTCGAATAACATTTTCTGACATGATTGAACAACAGTTTGATTTCTTACGACCCATTTGGTCGGACCATTGGAACCCGGAACCCTTGGTGTTGCAGTCGACGTCTCATCCGCAACGCCAAGAGTTCCGGGTTTAATCCCCGGGCAGTACAAACATTTGTGTGCATGAACATGTCTGTGTGTAATGGTCTGGGTGTTTTCTAAGTATAATATGTATGTATTTACAAAAAAAATGTATATAAGTACGTTTATCCGTTGTTTAGTACCCATAATACAGGCTTCACGCTTAACTTGGAACTAGATGGCGCTGTGTGAATGTCAGTGGATATTTGATTATTTATTCTAATCATCGTTTCTAGACCATCTGCAGATTGTTGCTTTATAACCTTTTTTTATTTCACTTTTTTATCTCGTTAAAAAGCGTTTTGTGTTAAAAAAGGCCGGAGCTTTTTTACTGCGTTCATAAAAAGGAGGCTCTGCGGACACGCAATTTTACGTTTTGTGTTATATTATATACCTACATTAAAGATAATATACTATGTACGTATGCCGCAGAACTTATGGCCGTTAGAGCAGACGAGTTCTGAAGACGAAGTCCTTTAAGCGTTACGTAGATAATAATAATAATATAATAGTAAATATAAAACTTTTATTTAGTGTCTTTTACATAGGTACATGTACATATAAAACAAATCAATAATCACTAACAATTTAAAGTTATACAATTAAACAATGACACTATATTGGTCGCTACTCAACTTATAATGTAGCGGTGCCTGCAAGACATCTCTACGCTGTTCTTCCGTGGAAACCAGATAGATTGGCGACTTATGTTAAGTCGGTGGTGGAGGTCGGATAAGAATAGGAGAGTCAGGATATCTAGCGCAAAATGGGGAGGCTTTTGTCCAGCAGTGGACTGCGATAGGTTGAATAGAGAGGTTTAAGACGACTAAAATTAGCAATTATCCGAATGTATATTGAATGAGTGTAAAATTATTTATCGTCCGATAATCATTTTGTGGAAGAGACGTATTATCCAGCACTAAAAATCATTTTTTTCATCTTAGCTCGTGCATGTTTTTGCACTGCCAATTTTATAAAAAGTTTTACTGTGAACAACAAAAAAGTTCGTCTATGCATTTTATAGAATTAACTCATTCTCGCGGTACTACACTAGTTTTGAATTTGGAACACCGGCGTGCAAAGCCAGTGTTTTGTTTTTTCTTTTCAAAACCGCGGGATGCAACCTCGTTTGAACACTAGCTGCCGTGGAGTACATCCCTAGCCGCGAATTTGGGAAGGATTCTACGTCGTTGCGCGTGAAACGGCTCACTCTGCGTTCAGTGTTGTCTCGGACCTCGGGGTGGCTCCACGTCTTTCACGCTTCGCCTTTCACTCTTGCATTTTCACCAAAATTGAAAAAAAAATCTCTTCCACCTTCACCACTTTAGGCGTACCTTGATTCGGTGTTACTTCCGCAGTGACAGTGCAGTGTTGCAATTCAAAAGACGTTTTGTTTACAGTTACATAACTGGTATGTATGCAGGTCGCTTTTTTGTACTTTTTAATGTCATATTCGGGATGTTCTTAATTTGAAATGACAATTTTGTGTATGGAATAATTATAGAGAAATAAATGACATCAACTTTTTTATGATAAATAAAAAGTTAAGTTGTATTGGCCACAAATAATAAATTTATTGCATATAAGTTTTGCCAATTAAGAACAACCTGCGCTATGTACATATTTCAAATAATATAACATAATTTTAAATTACGCGCCAAGAGTACTTTTAATTAATGATTATTTAAATTTATTGATAACTGGTTATCATTCGATCATATTTATTTAAAATACACATTTGTTTATATATCTATTTTTATGATAATAATTATATATCTCATTTAATAATAAATAAGATGATTTTTCTATAACAAAGGATACTTTTTTATTATGATTAGCAAGATGTAATCAATAGTCAAAATATAATATAATCGGAACGACCACCTCTTTTGAAAATTTCAGATAAATAATTTTACGATCTTAAAGTTTCATATATTCATATAAAAATTAGAGACCTAGGAGCTAAATGTCTTTTTAATGTGCCGACAAAACAATACTATATGTCACTATATCTATAAGTAAATGATAAATTCCACAGATTTCCCAATACAGGAGATGGGACAAGCCGCGTTTTTAAGTGCGACAAATGTAAGCTTAACGAGCACACACTGGCTGCCAGTTCACGCTCTGTGAGACGAGTAAAGACGCACGAATATTAGAGGAAATTACCGTTTTTTCCCAAAAATGCCATCCTGTGCAATTGTAACATGCCATCATCGCAATTAATCAGTAAATTTACCAAGAAATATAATAACTTTTCACAGGTAAGAACCGAAAAGAAATTGCGACACTGGGACTGCCGATAAACTTGGCGGCTTGTCCAGTCTAATTGTATATTTGGATGTCTGTGATAAATTCCAATAGTTATCCCATTCGAATCCCATTATGCCAATAATATGACATAATATATTCATTAAAGGTCAACCAACAGAACAAACGATAATAACATTAACAATAACATACCTAAACGTTACATTACAAGCGTCGGTGGCTCAATGGTGTGGATTGTTGCCTTCCTACCGGGAGGGCGCAGGATCAAATCCCGCCACATACCAATGTGTATTAGAATATACTAAGAGCAAACCTCGGTTTCTCGGTAGTATTTAGAAGTTAAGTTGGAAATTTATGTAGCATCTTTCATCAGGGGATATTTATTTATTTATTTATGGTATACAAACCTATTACTGCCAATTAGTATTACATATTAATGGTTTTTGTTATACAAAAGTGTAGACAGTAATCCATACACAGTATACACAGAAATTCAACGTAGTTTACAATAGTTTACGATAGATTAAGTTTCAAACGGTTAAATAATTTTTAAAATCAGTCCACTAGTTTCGGCCATAAAGTTCCACTTTAGGGCATAGGCCATAAAGCACAGCATCATTTTGATGAGGTTCGGCCCTGTGTGAACTGGTGGATGATAAAGACTATTATTGCAAGCCTGGACCAACTACTTGACGTACCCTTCTAAGCACGGAGTCATCATCAGCTCATTATAACGTCCCCACCGAGGAGCACGAGCCTACCCGTATAGGGTGTACAGGCCTTAGTTTTCCACGCTAGCTCAGTGCAGATTGAGCGACTTCAAGCCCAACCTTTAAATTTCTTTGTAAGCTCGCGGAGGTTTCCTCACAATGATTTCCTTCAGCGTAAGAGCGTCGGTTAAACGTACACATAATTTCGAAAAGACATTGACACGCGGCGGGATTTGAGCCTGCACCCTCCAGATCGGAAGGCAACAGTCGACACTAATAAGCCACCGACGCTGAACTAAGTGAGCTTTACATTTCCCTTTATATCTGCCAATATTAACTTAATGTTCACTGAACACGGTACTGAAGTGAAGTTAGTCACAGAAAACAGTTCCAATGGAAACTCGCAACTTCAACAGTAATAATTTGAAAGTTTGACTGTGTCGCCGCTCTAGCGGCAATCATTAGCAACTAGGTCAGAAGTTTGCTGATAGATGGAAAATGCTTTACTGCACACAAAAGAAACACACACAAAAAACACAAAGACCTTAGTCGTCCACGCGGGCCCAGTGCAGATAAGCCAAATTCACGCACAACTTTTAAATATCTTCGCAGGCGTGCGCAGGTTCCCTCACGATATTTTCCTTTACCGCAGGAACGTTGAACAAACGTACATATAATTTTGAAACTTCCAAAAACCCTGTACCAGAGATCTTTTGCAAGCAGTCAGCCTACCGAGTCAGAGGGCGTCATACGCTATGCTTCCCAAGGCTCGATCTAAACTCCAGAACTCGTTTGCTCCGGCGAGTTATGTCGGTCACTTTAGTTCTCTTACGACCAAGATCATTTCTGATTTCATCCAAAATATGAATCCATACATAGCTCGCTCTATTCAGTGATTTTAAAATTGTAAATCCCGCAGTCAGTGTCCATGTCTCAACCGCGTATGTTAGCACGGGAAGGACGCATCGCTTAAAGATGAAAGTCTTAAAACTGTTGAATTCTTGAAGTTAAGTCCTAAAATTGAGATCTTATATAGAGTTAGCAAGTCGAATTGGCAGTGGGCTGGGCACATGATCCGTATAACCGATGGTCGATATAGATAGGTTTTCGAGTGCACTCCCAAAAACTGGAAAATAAGCGTTGACAGACCCCCAACCAGATACTCCGATGACTTGATTGCGGTGCGACAGCAGATGTCGAATTAGGATCAGTCCGGCTGGATGTCATTATGGAAGGTCTTCGTTCAGTATTAAACATATTAGGTTGTAATGACGATGATGGATATAAACCGTAGGTTAAGAATAAAAAAGAAATAAAAACTACTGATCTCAGGTAAACTAAGACATTAAAATTAACAAGACAATCGAAGCAAAAACCGATGGATCAAAAAGGATCAAACCCCAGCTTACCTCCGTCCCTTGGTTGAGGGTTAATGGCAGTATTTGTATGCGAAAGGGCTACACGCGGAAGCTATGTTGTTACGTCATTCCTTAGTAAACAAGACCGCTTTTTGTGACGTCTCGGTATTGAGACAACTTGGCGACCGATGTGGTATAATGATTAATAAAGTAGAAACTATACGAAAAGATAGCGGTTAGATTTCTATGCAGTACAAAAATATGTGTTTTTATTTGTTTTGATTGAACAACTCATATGGTGTGATATTTGATATGTCGGCTACTATCTACACTAAGGATGCCGGGTTGATCCCTATTTAGAATAAATATTTGAGTTCGTGAACATGTTTATCTGTATTGGTGTGTTTTTATGTATAATATATTAATAGTACACGCTTCTTGCTTAAATTAGGAAATATGTAAATTAGTTTTTCTGTAGGTAATTATTTAAATTAGTTTTTTTATACACGGTTTACACCATTAAATTGACTTTGCGAATTACAAATACAACTATGTAGTATGAACACAAGATAGTTCTTAATAATAAATGACATCGAAAAATAAAATCTACTTAAGACAGCAAATTCCTAACTCTTCTTCCAACCAAAACAGAAAAAGATTCATAAAAACTCACACAAAATAGCACATTCATTAAATAACACTTAGGCAACTCATTCACAACACACTGCCCAATCAGTTTTGCACCCTATTCCTCAACAAACACAATATGTTTCTCTTTGAACATCTCACTATATGTTACGTAACCCGGCAAAGCGTACAGAAAACACCCTGAATATGATAGTAGCTTCATTAAACTGAGTGAAGGAAGTGAGGGCGCGTTAACCTGTGAAATCGGTGAACAACGGGCCAAGCTCCATGTCATTGTTTATACGCAACTTTGCAAAAAAGCCCACCTGATGTCAAAAGCCTACTTCGTCTTTTAAAAAATATCATATTCATAGGTAATTTCATACAGTGCGAAATAACTTATGTTGAATAAATAGCTAGGCGTTCTTGTTAAGATGAGCGCATTTGGTTTGCGATCGTCTAAGTTAAGCCATTGCTGCAATGGTCACTTCTGAGTTGGATGGTTAAGAAAATACAAGATATTAAGTCCATGGGTGACAGCTTGCCATATCATCATGTGATGTTACGTCGTGATTAGCATTCCTTTGCAT